>BMAO01010851.1:0-56534 GCA_019973975.1 Trichonephila clavata
AAGGAGAAAAGCGACTCACTCACTGACGACTGACTGACTAATCACGATATCTCCGGAACTATTCAACCTACAGACTGAAATTTGGTAGACATGTTCCTTTCATAGAGTAGACGTCAGCTAAGAACGGATTTTCCGAAATTCGAAACGCAAGGGCGTTAAGGGGTTAAGGGCGTTATAAATAATTGCTTCCATGTTTAAACTACTTGATGTACAATCTTGAAATTGGGTAAGCAGATTCCTTTCAGAGAGTAGAGATCCGCTACAAAATGAGTTTGGTGAAAATCGACCCCCAAGTGGCGTTGCAGGGGCTGTAGGGGGCGTTATAGATAATTATTTCAATTTTTAAACTATTTGACGCCACTGTCTTTAAATTTGATATAATAGATTCCTTTCGTAGAATAATGATCAGTTACAAAACAGGTTTTGTGAAAACAGACTTCTAAGTGGCGTTGTGGGGGATTAAGGGGCGTAATAGATAAATATATCCGTTTTTAAACTACTTCACCTACCTGCTTGAAAATTGGTAGGTAAGTTTCTTTCTGGAGTAAATATCCGCTACAAAATGGGTTTTGGGAAAATTGACCCACAAGGGGTGTTGCGGGGGCCGGGGGTTTAAGGGGCGTTATAAATTCCGATTTTTAAGTTACTAGACGTACAGTCTTGAAACTTAGTAAGCAGATTCCTATTCATAGGGTAGAGATACGCTACAAAATGGGTTTCGTGGAAATTGCCCCCAAGTGCGTTGCGGGACTTAAGGGGCGTTATAGATAATTATTTCCATTTTTAAACTATTAGACGCAGTCTTTATATTTGATAAATAGATTTCTTTCATAGAGTAAAGATCAGCTATAAGAAAGTTTTGTGAAAAAGTCCTCTAAGTGCGTTCGTAAGTGAAATAAATATTTCGTTTTTAAACTACTTGACCTACCTGCTTGAAAATTGGTAGGAATGTTTCTTTCATGGAGTAAATATCGCTACAAAACAGGTTTGGGGGAAATTGACCCCCAAGGGGTGTTGCGGGGGTGGGGGTTTAAGGGGCGTTATAAATTCCGATTTTAAGTTATTAGACGTACAGTCTTGAAACTTAGTAAGCAGATTCCTCTCATAGGGTAGAGATACGCTACAAAATGGGTTTCGTGAAATTGCCCCCAAGTGGCGTTGCGGGACTTAAGGGGCGTTACAGATAATTATTTCCATTTTTAAACTATTAGACGCACAGTCTTTATATTTGATAAATAGATTTATTTAATAGAGTTAGCTATAAGAAGGTTTTGTGAAAACAGACTTCTAAGTGGCGTTGCGGGGTATAATGGCGTAATAGATAAATATTTTCGTTTTTAAACTACTTGACCTAGCTGCTTGAAAATTGGTAGAAATGTTTTTTCATGGAGTAAATATCCGCTACAAACGGGTTTGGAGAAAATTGACCCCAAGGGGTGTTGCAGGGGGTTAAGGGCAGATATAAATAATTATTTCTATTTTTAAACCATTAGACTCACAGTCTTGAAATTTGGTAAGCAGATTCCTCTCATAGGATAGAAATATACTACAAAATATGTTTTGTGAAAATCGAACCCTAGGTGGCATTGCGGTGGTTCAAGGGGCGTTATTGATAATTTTTTTGCATTTTTAATTAATTGGACGCACAGTATTCAAAGTTTGCTAAGCAGATTCCTTTCATAGAGTGCAATTCCCCTACAAAATGGGTTTTGTGAAAACAGACCCAGAAGTGGAGTTGCGTGGGCTCAAGTGGCGTTATAGACAATTATCCCCATTTTTAAACTGTTAGACGTACAGTCTTGAAATTTGATAAGCAGAATTCCTTTCGTAAAGTAGAGAACCGCTACAAAATGGGTTTTGCGAATATCAACTACCAAGTTTTAATTTCGGGAGTTTAAGAGGCGTAATCGATAAATATTTCCATTTTTAAACTATTTGATCATCCTGCTTGAAAATTGGTAGGCATGTTCCTTTCATGGAATAGAGTTCCTCTAACAAAGAGTGAAACGAAAATTGACCCCTAAGGATGTTTGCGAGGGGTCAAGAGGAGTTACAGAAAAAAATTAATGTTTTAATTGTGAGACCCATATACTTGAAATTTGTTAAGCATGTTTCTTTTGTTGAATAGAGATCCACTAAGAATGTATTTTAAGCAAATCAAGTTCTTAGGGGGGGGTGCAGGGGTTACTGGGACGTATTGACAAAAAAAATTACTTTTTTCGAGCTACAAGGACTATAATAATGAAATTTGGTTTGCATTTTTCTTTTGTTGAATTGAAATCCTCTAAGAGCGGTTATTTTGGAAAACGGCTCTCAACGGGATTACGGGGATATTGATAGTAAAACTTCTTTTTTTCTGTTAGAATTTAGACTTGAAATTTGGCTTTCATGTTCAATTTACGGAGTAGAGATCACCGAAATGGTTTTGCGGGAATCCACTTGGTTTTTGGGTTACGAAAGAGCAATATCATTCTATACTTCAATTTTAGAGATTTTTAGAAAATACAAATTAGATGAGTTCTGCCCTTTTTTTTTTGCGACAGTTAAAGGTATAAGTATATTTTTCAATACAATCGAATTCTTAATGCTAGGACATAGATATCAATAATTTATACATATATATAAGCAGTAAAAATTTATAAAACATCATGAAATACCCAGCGAAGCGGGCGGGTAACAGCTAGTTAACTTATATAACACCTTGTACAATGTAAGACAAGGAAAACTTATGACCTGAGAGTTGTTTACTTTTCTTAAAATTCTCTAAACAAACAAAAAGAGAGGGTTCGTATTTTTTCCCAATTAATTCTTTTACTTTCTCGCACAATCTCTCTCTCTCTCTCTCTTTTAGTGTCATCACTAATACAAACTAAAATATTAGCAGCTTTTTCGCTAACCATTAAAATTTCGGATTTTAATTATTTTGGTACATTTTTGTGCTTAAATGTTCTTTCTACTGAATCAAAAAACAGATCCCGCGTTTTGTTTCTTCTTATCTTTGGTCACACACCACACACACACACACAACACACACACACACACACACCACACACACACACACACACACACACACACACACACCACACACACACACACAAGAAGAATATTTCTTCAATTATATATATATATATTTTCCCTGGCGTTTCTCTTATCTCGTTCATTCACTGGAGTTGAGTGAAAGCGGGCTGCATAGCGGTAATATTTAAATACAGAAAATAAAACTTCGACGAAAAAAGTGTGCATGAAATTTTTATTTTAAGAAAAAAACCGCACGTAAAATTTTTTAAAATTCAAAACAAACTTTGCTTCGCTGACCCGAGCACGATTTCCGACTAGGGCCGAAAAAAGCCGACTGAATGTAACGCACTCGAGCCTGTCGCTTAATTTAAATTCACTCTTCAGCGAAACGGATTTTAAGGTATCCGACTACCCTAAAATTGTGAATTTTGCCAAAAATTGACAAATTTTTTTATGATTTTATTTTACAGGCCATCTTATTAGCTTTATAAAAATACCAAGTTTATTAGTTTCCGTTCACTAGAACAAAAACTACAAGTGTTTTAGTAAAAGCACAGGCCATTACTTTAAGCAAAATGTCATAAACAAGATGGGAAGTTTCTTAATGACTATACACAAAATCCGGAATTTTCTCTGTTTTAAAAAAAAAGATTCTGCCTTGTATGTTTAATTTTTACGCTTTTTTTTTAAAAAAAAAGCTTGATTTTACCTGTCATGTATTTTTATTTAATGCTAAAACACGCAAATTCAAGTATACAAATTTTGAAAAACGAGATGAAACTATTGATTTTTGGAATAAAATATTTAATATCTGATTATACTAAAACGAGCACACGTGTTTGTTAAGTCCGATTTTATTTTTGCAACTTGTGAATACATATTTGTATTTCTTTTCAGATGAATAATTTGTTTGTTTACTCACATTTTATAGTCTGGTACCATGGAAACCTAAGAACTAAAATTATTTTATCGTCGTTATTTTCTTCATAGCAAAAAAAAGTTTTGAGCTATCTTTTGCTTTTTTTTCCATTTTGCCTTCAAGAAATGACGAATGTCAGGTAAAATTAAACAACACTGAAAAGAATATTATTATTAATCATAAAATACAATAAATCTATCAAAAACGCGTTAAGTGAAAATAATAATTGATTTTGCTTAATGTTTTCTTCGTTTAAGGCTAAAGAATAGGGCCGGATTTCGGAAGGGTTTTTCAGATATTACAGTACTCCAATATTAATATTCAATTCTTGCTTCGCTGTTCTATTCTGGCCAGCCACAGATTTTACTTCGAAATATTGAGTGTTCCAAAACGTATGTTTAGTTCGAAATATCAAGAGTTTTTCTAGGGCTGAGCATATACTTCAAATTAGCGAGAGGTTCATATTATCGAAAGTTTGAATTATCGAGAGTCGAATGTATATTTATTTTGAATTTACAATTTTATTTCCTTGTCGGTATATTGCGGGAAATGAAAAAGTCTATTACTCATGTAGTTGTAAGAGTTAAACGCCAAATCTAATTATTGAAAAAAAAACCCAGCTTTTATTTTAGAAATCTGTAAATTATAAATTCTATATTTTGCATTCACGATTTCTCTTTCAGGATTCAGTTTAAATTATTTATAAAAATATTAGGGTGACTTGTGGAAATAATGATTCACGCATATTGGTGTGCTCCCCGCTAATAATTATTTCCTTTTTCATATTTCTCAAAGTATGTTTCTATGACTAACAGCACTAATGATTTTTTTCATCTTCTTTTCAGCACGTTTATGAGTCACCTATTTACTCTTTTATTTCGTCATATAAGAACGAATTTTCTTTCATACTTGAGACAGATAACGACATCCGGAGTGCCTTCAAAACAAAACAACAAAAAACATCTTTCGGCTTGAAGAAAGTTGATAAGCGCAAAGCAAAATTTATCTTCAAAGCGAAAAAAAAAAGTGCACTTGGACTAACTTGATGTTGTAAGTTGACTTTTGTATATTGAGTGAAAATTAACGTAGAAATTTGCTACTTTATTAACGATTGCCTAACTTAAACGAAACAAGTAATACGAAAAAAATTTTTGAAGACTATTCCTACTTAGGTCAACAAAGAAAATTTTTATTTTAGTTATTGTATTTTTTAAGTTACAATTAATATAAATATGTATATACATATGACAAAATCACAATATTGACAAAATGGAAAGAGATTTTCCTTTCTACATAGGGTGTTGGTTATTTTTTGTGTTTGTTACTATTTATTCATTGATTAAATTAAATTGTTCTAATAAAATAGTATAGCATATATAAGAAATCATATTCTCAGAAATTAGGCCATTCCAGGTGAGATTTGACGCCACGACCTTTGGATTGCAAGTCCAATGCGCTATCCATTGCGCTAGTGGAGCCCAACGAATGATTTCTCTTTCTATATATGCTGTCGGACTATTATTTTTATTTGTTACTATTTATTCATTTTTAATTTAATTAATCAATTAATATTTGAAAGAAACTTTATTAACATCAAGTGCTATCCACTGCAAGTTTTAAAAAATGTATTTGAACTTGAATGGATGAATAGAAAGTATCTGTTTAACGATTGAAGATTTGAACAAGATATATACACACACACACACATATATATATATAGGGAGAGTGGGAACTAATACAGTGGAACATCGATTATCCGAACGTTTATTACCCGGAGCGTCAAATATCCGGACCTGTTTTTTTTTTGTCAACTACATGTACTGTATATGAATACGTTTTCGGACAGTGTAATGCTCAACATTTGTTTCGCGTGAGGCCAAAATTGACGGGAAAACCCAAGGTCAAAGACATTTGGGGAATTTCAGTTGTGTGATATGGTAAACATCTGCGATCCCAGGATTTTAAGAATGCCATGAAGAAGATGTAGAAACCTGGATGGCATGCAATGCAGAAGACTGTGGATTTCAAATGCTAAATGATGACGAGATTGTGACATCCATGCAAGAAGAATCCGACCCTGTCGACGATGAAACGGATGAAGACGAGAACAACAAAAATGAAAGTAGCAAGGGTAGATCAAATTTTGACGCCTTTTTTTGCGTTAGAGACAGCTATGGAGTGGTACAAACAACAGAGTGCTGTCCTACTCAACTACTGCTGTTCAAGAGAATCAGAGACCTTGCAGCGAAAAAACGAAGGTGTACAATGGTATAGCGAAAAATAAGTGATTATTTTCCACAATGAAGGTACAATTGCGACATTTTGCACCTATTTTGCTTTTTCTTCAAGCACGTTTCCCGCATAGGATAATTTTCAATATTCCTGAAGTGACCGGTTTCACATACTTCATGGATCGCATTCAATTTTCGGTTATCCGAACAATCGCGTGTCCCGTCCCAATTGATTTTAATAAAGGACGTTTACTGTAGGGAATTGAAAAATTGAATGAATTCAATTTTTTTAAATATGGTTGAGAGTCAGGTAATATGGAATTCCGATGTTTTGGCTCTGTTTGTAGCTGCTAATGCGTGGAAATACTTTGAACTACTGAAAAAAGACTCTCATGATGTATTGCAGTGAGAGTTGACTGCTTTGTTGTTGCCAAACAACTCGCCACAGAACAAAATGTGTTTTGCGATTTTCAAAAGTTTTTGCAGATATGTTTTCGAACAATTTTACTTAGTATTATACACATTGTGACGGATCTATACGGTCCCTTCCTCTAACCCCTTGGGGATTCCTTTTGGGCCATCATTCTTTCAACCAACTTTCTCCGAGGACAGGAAATGTAATTATGCAAATTAAGGTTAATATATATATTCTGTATTCGCGAGTTTTGAAAGTTGGTGAAGAGAGGATACATTGGAAGGGAAATGAGGATAGCTTGGAAGTGAAGTGAATAGATGAGAAGCTAGCAAACCGTCAGTATTACGTATATGTAAACAGTGTACGACGCGAGAAGTTGGAATATTCGGAAAGCTCTTAGTTCCACTATGGAGAAGTGTTTAAGGCCATGTCTAAAAGAGTAAAGTATTGCAAGAGTTCAGGTAGTGTGATCTTATTTCAAATAGAAGTTAGATAGTTAAATTATTAGCGCGCTTCTAAATTTAAACAAGCTTTGTATAAGTTATCGTAATTATAGATTTGCATGATCGTATATATTATCCCCATGCTATCTTGTCTCACATTCGTCCTCTAATTGATCAAATTTATTTTAATTAGAGTGCTTTTTGTGTCTGTGATGAATATAGAGATAAATAAATAATTGAAGTTCATCATGTCGTCTGATCATTTAGCTCCTCCCACACATCTAGCCGGGTCACAGGGAATAAGGAATGTAAATTCCTTATAGCATGTGTCTTGAACATTGAAGTTAACCATAATGTATTCTAAAAGAATTGTTGTTTGTAATACTGTGGTCTCAGGGTTCTAGTTGGCTCAAAATCTGACTGACGCCCTTGGTAACCCTAATCCGGTTTGGGGCCCAAACCTTGACTTTACGGGGGGGGGGGCTAATATTCTCCGTTACGCCATTGTTCATTTTCCAAGATGCTCTGATAGATATTATGTAATACAATATATATATATTCCAAAATACGCAACACATTCTATTCTGTTGTATCATTTGTGAAAGACTTCACTCCTGGAACTAAAGAATCAGATAAAAAAGACGCTGAATGTATTTTCTGTAACGGAAAATTCTGCGAAGATCAACAAGGGAAAATTTGGATTCAATGATTCAGCTGTTTTCTGTGGGCTCACCTAAACTGAACTGGACTGCAAATTTTGTTAACAATTTCGAAACAGAAAAAAATTACATTTATATATTCTTTAAAATATGGGGTTTGTAGTTAAAAATAACTACGTTTTACGAAGGCTTAGTTAGTTTTCAAATGGCTTAAACCCTCTATCCCATATTACCCTCCTTTTATCATTTCTTAAGAAAAGAATAAACTTTTTATAACGATAAATAAATACAGTTGACTCTCGATAATTTAAACCTTCCATAATACGAACCTCTCGATAATTCAAAGTATATGCTCAGTCCCTTGAAAAACTCTTGATATTTCGAACAAAAACAGCACGTTTGGGTACACTCAATAATTCGAAGTAAAATCTGTGGCTAGCCAGACTACAACACGCGATAAATCGGAGTTATCTTTTAAAAAAAAATCTCTACATTTCGAACATTCATTATCATGAACAGTCCTGTAGCAAACAGGTTGGAGATTACAAGTTTTGTGTTGTATTGTCTCTGCGTGTCTCGCCTGTAACGTAACCCTTTTAAGGACCATCTGTCTGCTATCCTTCTTAGTGTTTTCCGGTTCATCAGGAGAGAACACAATTTTATTGCTTTCCTTCTTCAAGAAGACAATAGACCAACCGCACTTTTTGTCAGTCGTCCATATCTTTCGCTTAACACGTGGCCTTTCTGTACATGTGTTCAGAAAGGATGGTTCATTATTGAGAAGAAGAGATGCGTAGGATTGTGTATGAATGTATTAAATGTAATCTTTTAATACAGGACTTTTAACTCTTGTAGTGTACTTTCATAATATCGGATCATCATAAATCACCATTAATCATCATATCGGATTCTTACTAACGGTGTAGATTCTTGATCCCTTGCATCTCATTGGTCGGAAGAAATGTCTTCTGGCATTTCTTCTGTCTCCCAGAATTCCCTCTGACGAAGGGAATATATATATCCGAAGATTTTATTTTGATTGTTGTGTTGGAAATAAAGTTTATTTTTTATAATCCTGCCATTTTTATTTTACCACTCCAACACACATCCTCCTAAAATGGTGACCCGCGTTCTTTGAATGTAAAATTTAAAAAAAAATTAACTTTAAATAATTTTTTTTAACGCTGCCTGTGCTTTCCATAAATATGGAGGATATTTCGGCTGTTAAAATTCCAGCTTTTGTTTCATCAGACCCCGCATTATGGTTCGGAATGCTCGAATCAACCTTCGAACTGGCAATTCCAAAGCCGATAACCGACGAACGCACTAAATATAATTATTGCGTAGCGCATTTGTCTCCCGATGCGGCAATGGCCGTTCGAGACGTAATTCTTTCACCTGGAAGCACAAATCCATATTCTAAATTGAAAGAGGAAGTCATTGCCCGATGCGGTGAAAGTAAAAGCCAGGAAATTCGCCGACTTTTAGCCGGAGAACAGCTAGGAGACAGAAAGCCATCGGAATTATTTCGTGTGATGCAGCGACGCTCAGAATCGCACAATGTGGCAGATTCACTTCTCTTGGAATTATTTCTACAGCAGTTACCGCCCAATGTTCAATCTATCCTTGCAAGTATTCAACCTCTCACAGCTCAAAAAGCTTCAGAAGTAGCTGATCGCATTTTAGAGGTAACACCTGCACAGGTAAGTGCTGCATCAAAATATTCTAGTGCCAATTCTGATAATTGTAGTGAATCGGAACTCCTCAAAGAGTTAAAATTTTTACGGCAGGAAGTGAAAGAACTTCGACGATCGAGAAGTTTTTCTAGAAATCGTTTCAATTCTCGCAATCGCGGGAAAAGCCCTAAGCCAACAGCATCAAATTTATGTTGGTATCATTATAAATTTGCCGAAAAGGCAAGAAAATGTATTCAGCCCTGTTCTTTCCAGGGAAACTTGAACGGGCAGGAGTAGCGGCGACTTATGCCTTGCCTTCGACTTCCTGTCGCCTTTTCGTTCGCGATCGTAAATCTAACATTTGTTTTCTTGTTGATACCGGAAGCGATTGCTCAATCCTTCCCGCTAATAAAACTCAAAAACAATCTACTCCAGTGCAAACTTTTATTGCTGCGAACGGTACACCCATTCAAGTGTATGGCCGTAAATTAATGTCATTAGATTTAGGATTAAGAAGAAATTTTGTTTTTGCATTTTTTATTTGTAATGTGTCTAATGCTATTATTGGTGCAGATTTCTTACATTATTTCAATATAAAACCTGACTTAAGAAATCGTAGTTTATTTGATACTTCTACAAAATTAAATTGTAATTGTATTGTTAGAAACTCTAATATTTTCTCTATTAAAACTCATGTTATTGATAATGATTTTTCTAAATTGTTGAATGATTTTCCAAATATTGTAAAACCACCTTGTGCAGACCAAACAGTTAAACATAATGTAGTTCACTATATTGATACTTTTGGACCACCTGTTTGCGCTAAACCACGTCGCATGGCTCCAGACAGGTTAAAAATTGCGAAAATGGAATTTCAGCACATGCTGGATTTAGGCCATATGCGCCCATCCAGCAGTAATTATTCTTCCCCATTGCATATGGTTCCTAAAAAGGAAAGCAATGATTGGCGCCCTGTTGGCGATTTTAGAGCACTAAATGCTCAAACTAAAAAGGATAAATATCCGATTCCTAGCATTCTCGATTTCACAAGTGAACTACATGGGGCAAAAATATTTTCTCACATTGATCTCGTTAAAGCTTTTCACCAAATACCGATTGCTTCCGAGGATATACATAAAACTGCTATTTGTACTCCATTTGGTCTCTTCGAAAGCACTCGGATGCAGTTTGGTTTGTGCAATGCGGCTAGTACTTTTCAAAGATTTATTGATGAAGTTACTCGTGGTTTAAAAGGTGTTTATGCATTTATTGATGATATTTTAATTGCATCTGAAAATATTCAAGAACATACTACTCATCTTCGTGCACTTTTTGAAAGACTTGATTATTATGGCTTAACAATTAAACCTTCAAAGTGTAATTTCGGAGTGGATAGTTTAAAATTTCTTGGATTTCAAGTTTCCAGCGAAGGTATTTCACCCCTTCCTGATCGAGTCGATGCTATTCAAAAGTTTCCCAGACCTAATACTATAACACAATTGCGCAGATTTTTAGGAATGTATAATTTTTATCGTAGATTCATTCCTAAAGCAGCCCACATTTTAGCACCCCTAATAAAATTTTTAGAAGGTCACACAAACAAAAAGAAACGTTCTCGTGCATCTAAAAATCCTCAAACCCCTCTTGAATGGACTGAAGAAGCGGAAAATTCATTTATCGCTGCTAAGACAGCATTAGCTGATGCAACTCTTCTTAAGCATCCGATTCCTAGTGCTCCTTTAAGTGTTTGGACCGATGCGTCAAATTTCGCCATTGGCAGTTCCTTGATGCAGCTCTCTAACGGTAACTGGGAACCAATAGCATTTTTATCTTTAAAACTTTCTAAAACTCAACAAAATTGGTCTACTTATGATCGAGAACTTTTAGCTATATATACTTCAATTAAAAAGTTTAGACACATGCTTGAAGGCCGTGAATTTAGCATATATACTGATCAAAAACCTCTAACTTATGCTTTCAAGCAGAAACCGGAAAAATGTACCCCACGTCAACTCAGACATCTAGATTATATTTCACAATTTTCTACCGATATTCGCTATGTAATCGGAACAGAAAACAAAGTTGCAGATGCATTATCTAGAATAGAAATTGATGCAATTATAAAACCACCCAGTTTAGATTACAAAAAGTTTGCTCAAACCCAACTTCAGGATAATGAAATTCAATCCTTCCTTCAACCAGATTCTTCTATTAAACTAGAAAAACAATATTTTCCTCTTGGAAGATGTTTCTTTGTATTGCGATAAATCACTAGAAACCCTCGACCTTTCGTCCCTAAAATTCTCAGACAAGTGGTATTTCAAAATTTGCATTTCCTATCTCATCCTGGAATTTCAGCTACTACTAATTTAATTTCTAAGCGTTTCTTTTGGCCAGGAATGAGGAAAGACATTAAAAACAGAGTTCGAGCTTGTGAAAAATGTCAGCGAGCGAAAGTATTCAGACATACCAAAGCTCCACTTAGCACATTTGCTCTACCCGATGCTCGATTTGCACATATTCATATTGATTATATTGGACCATATCCACCATCCAAAGGATATAAATATTGTCTTACTATCATAGATAGGTATACCAGGTGGCCTGAAGTTATTCCTACCGAAAACATGTTGGCAGAAACCACTGCTCGTGCACTTTTAAATGGTTGGATTTCCCGTTTCGGCACACCTGTTACAATTACAACTGATCAAGGAACAAATTTTGAATCTTCTCTAATGAGAGAGCTTACAAACATGTTGGGCAGCCATAGAATCCATTCAGCTTCTTACCATCCCCAAAGTAATGGAATGATAGAACGATTCCACAGGCATCTCAAAAGTGCTATTATTGCCCATGAGGACACTGGTTGGTCCGATATTTTGCCTATCGTATTGTTAGGATTACGTTCAGCAATGAAAAACGATTTAAAAGCAACAAGCTCTCAACTAGTTTATGGTACTACTTTACGTTTACCATCTGATCTCATATCTACAGAATCTCTTCAGACGTCTGTGAACCCCACTTATGTTTCAAAATTAATAACTACGATGAGAAAACTTAGCCCAATATCCCCTGTTTCTCACAGTTGTACGAAAAGTTATGTACATCAATCATTAAATTCATGCACACACGTTTTTCTTAGAAATGACAAAATTCGACCCCCTTTAACCCCTCCTTATACTGGACCTCATTTGGTTAAAAGTAGATCCGATAAAAAATTTGCCATTGATATAAATAATAAAAATGTAACTGTCACTATAGACAGATGCAAGCCAGCTTTTGAATTTTCAGAAGACTTTAATTCACAAAAGGAATGTTCAGATTTCGCACCACCTCTCACTAAGCAACAAATTGAAGATAAAACTGTTGTTGATAAAAATACTAGAACCACACGTTCTGGTAGACATGTACATTTTCCTAAAAGATTGACTTACTAATTCAAATTTTTTCTTAGTATAATTTATATCTCTAATCGTATTGTGTATAAATAATTATTTTGTGTGTGTTGTGTGCGCAATTTATGTATTTTGCAGTGCTTTATTTTTGTATATATTTTCATGCCGTTCCCTTCGTCACTGGGGGGATACTCTGTAGTGTACTTTCATAATATCGGATCATCATAAATCACCATTAATCATCATATCGGATTCTTACTAACGGTGTAGATTCTTGATCCCTTGCATCTCATTGGTCGGAAGAAATGTCTTCTGGCATTTCTTCTGTCTTCCCAGAATTCCCTCTGACGAAGGGAATATATATATCCGAAGATTTTATTTTGATTTTTGTGTTGTGTTGGAAATAAAGTTTATTTTTTATAATCCTGCCATTTTTATTTTACCACTCCAACACACATCCTCCTAAACTCTTCTGTATAATATTTATATTGCATAATATGTACTTTTTAAAAATTACTTTAAAATAATTTTATACATATGTACAGTTGCTGTTTTATTACATAGTTTCAAATTTAAATGTGTTGGAAAAAAATTATTTTCGAGTATTTTGGGAGTTTTTTGATGTGTAACATCTTTCCTCTCGATTGCTGGAGATTTGTGGGAGTGATTTCGTGAAAAGGGACGGAAATACGTAACAGGAAGTTGGGGAAGCGCGCGCTATTCAGTGAAGTTCTGTTTTTTCTCCTTCATTCGGGAGGGGCTCCGCCCCATCCCCCACCCCCTGTGGTCTAGGCCGTGAGATCTTTGTTTTTGTTTTTTCACTTTAGGATCAGAGAAGAAGTTAAGTCCTTTAG
The DNA here is from genome assembly GCA_019973975.1 of Trichonephila clavata. Classification (NCBI taxonomy): domain Eukaryota; kingdom Metazoa; phylum Arthropoda; class Arachnida; order Araneae; family Nephilidae; genus Trichonephila; species Trichonephila clavata. Next base: position 13,611 of record BMAO01010851.1, read on the forward strand.
GCAGAGTCGTGGTTAGACAATAACGAACGTGTTTCGATACCTGACTTCGATTGTTGCGTACAATTTAAACGACCGGGCCACAGAACACCTGGTGTTGAGATCTATCGTAAGCAGAACAACTCACATGTTGTGGCTCGACATATGGATATTACTTATCGTCAAACAAGTGGACTGGGTATTGTTAGTCAATATATTGGGGACATATGTGCGGCAAAATGCTTATTTGAAAATGAACAAACAGTGATTTCGGTGGTCGTATACATTTCTCCGAATCAAACGGTTCAAAAATTTAAAGATTTCCTGCATTTTTTACTTTTACCAAAAACCGAAGGTGGTTCCGCTCTTTTTTTAAAAAAAGACTATCACTCGCTTCCCATGATTTTGAGTGGTGATTTTAAAGTTAACTTCAGTTTGTTAGAAGCCGAGCCACTCATAGCTTTTTTGAATGATGAACTCAAGCTCGAAATGAACACAAATTGAAATGTTTCGACAACTAACAGTGGTACTGTTATTGACGCTATTTTTCAACGGTTTTTAAATACTTTGAAAACACAAGTATATGTGTCATTATTCTTCCCCAAATTAAACAAGAATAATTATTTTTGATAAAAAATTGCATTACTCCTTGTGTTAATTAAATAAAATTTTCACACATTAAAGATATAATTATTCGATAGAAAATTATTTCCAATCATACTCGATTCATTTTTTTTTCAGGATTTAAGTTTCTATTGCGAATTTACCACGATAACATGTCAGATGTTACACATCGTATGCGACTACTGTAAGGCTCGTTTCTTTTTCTTTACCCTCTTGATAATACGAAGTTTTTCATTGGTCCCTCCAACTTCGAATTATCGAGAGTCGACTGTATTATTCTTTTTGACAAGTGATCATTCCTTACAATCTTTTAGTCTATATCCGCGATGATTCTGGAGATTTTTTTTTAAAATCAAAAACCAGTGAAGTTAATTTTAGAAATGTAAATGGCGTTCCCCATCCGATTCTCATCTATATCAATTTTGAGAGCATTTGCGTCTGAATTTAAAGCTCATTAACGTTGCTTATTATATATACTAGGATAATTGGCAGCGGATCAAGTTGGAGCAACGAGGATGGCACATGAGATTGTACTTCACTCTCCAAACTTTCACACCATGTCAACGTAACAATACTAATACCTCGAAAGATTTAACGAGCATCAAACCCTGCACAAAGCGGGTTTTTAATCCACCCATCCGGTATTGTGGTTAGTGACGCTGACTGCTGTACCGTAGTGCCCCGGTTCAAAACCAGGAGAAGGCGTAGATGTTTGCGAATGTATAGTACTCGGGTGGAATAGGGGCACTCTATGTATTCTTTGAGTCACAAATCCTCTTGAGAGGGTGGTGGGAGAGAAAGAGAGGTGGGAAGCCCGTGACTTTCTTAGGGTGTTCTCCCTCAATATTGGAGTGGAGGGGAGGGGAGGGAATGAATATAAACGTCGCATTATTCAGCTACTCGAGGGCTTTTGGCGACAGGCCTCGTTATTTTGAACCATGGTCAAGTGACGAAGACAACACCTGAGCTGGCATCCTCTCTCCTAGCTTCCACATCACACCGACGAGCCTCGACATATTTACAGTGCATCGGCCTCCTCTGCATGGGAGGTCCTCAGCGGTACTGGTCTCAAACTCATGACACGCCAGCCACGAGTCTGTTGTCTTGACCACTAGGCTACCGCGACCTTCAAAATTGGGGCGTAACCAAGCCAAATCGTATTGTCACCTGTATGGTGCTCAGAGCTGCGGTTAATGACTAATGTAAAACTAGCCCCCTGCCACGATGAATTTCAACGACCTTGATCTGGTGGCATCAGAAACAACACAGCGCATAAAAAGAAAATGTAACAGATTTTTGTTTTTTAATGGCAAGCTGTGTTGTTATATCGGTTACATTTCGTCTCGCACCTCAATGCATTTTTATGAATAGGAGAGAACAGTGTACATTCAAGAATCTAAACGTACGAAACCCCATAATCAAATTAATATTTTCCACATAATTTAAGCCTGTCTTACCTATCTCAAAACTTTTATCATAGTTCCTGAACAAACATCTCTTTTCAGGCATCGCGAATAGACGGCATAACAAAGAGAGTCCATTGATAACAACTGTCTGGCGAACGTTGTAACATATCCAGGACACGCCGTTGTTGCAATCTCTTTTCAGAGTGCGGGGGCGTTTGTATGTACCTCGACAGGTGTTGTGTGTGGACGGCGGTACCTAATATTTTTTTTATTAGCGATTCAAAATCTTCCCACACAACACGAGCAGATGTTTTTCTGAGAAGAATCGTGATGTTTTTTCCCCTTCCATTGACAAGTCAATTCGGCGCACTTTGCAGTTTTTGAGGATGTTTGGAGAGCGGAATATGTGGTTATATAACGCGGAGATAAACTTAGGGGTGATTTCATTTGTGAAAATTGTCTGAAGGAATCGTGTTATTTTTTATCTGTAGCCTTGGGATGGAAGCCTGTCTGTGGATATTAATGAAATGCATGCAATTTTAGATGTTTTAGAATCTTTTTATTCAAAAAATATCAACAAAAAAAAATTTGCTGAAATGAGTTAATTTTTATGAAAACAACCTTGTGAGGTTTGTGTTTTTCTTCGTTCATAAAACCTATTGTTTTTTATTAACACGCTTTTATAAGTTTCACTTGCATGTAACGGAATCTTTAAACTCGATTTTTACCCACTTTAAAAGGTCAGATTGATTCGAAATTTTGCACATTTCTCAAGGACCGATGACAATACAATTATTTAGTAATTTTGTTCCACTTTCCTGATCAGGACATCAGGAATAACGATATCCTGATTTGGCTAATTCCATGTACCACTTCTAGATTTGGTAACGAATTGCATATACCATTTTCAGATTTGGCGACTAATTCCAGATTTAGTGACTAGAAGATTAAGGTGCAACCCCTGAAATGAATACACACTTGTGGTTTAGAAACAAAAAAGGGTTCTTTATATGAGCAAGGGTAGGTTGGGTGCGTCAGCTATTTCTTACCATAATATAAACAATTATCTAGTATATCTGAAAATGGAAATAAAAAAAAATCATGCATGGGAAAAATCTATAATTTATGTTCTAACTGTTAAATATTTTTTATTTTTACAAAGCAATACGTTTAGAAGTGATGATACGCATTAGTATTATAGCAATACATTTAAAAGTTGATAATACCATTGACACTTAATATTTCTTCTTAAAACACTTTGATTTAATCTGCATCTACAGAGACGGAATTTTTGAAATATAACGATACTGGACTGATCCGAAGCCCCGTAAACGGAGAGAATAAATACCCTTCAGACCCATTAATGAATATACATTGAAGAGCATGACTAATTCCTGCAGCTACTTAATTCCCCTTCCCTGGCTCCAAATACCAAACTCAAGAATAAATTCAACAATGAGTAAAAAATAGTTTGAAAAACTAAAAAAAAACACTCTTTTAATGTAGATCGAACTAAAAAAAAATGAAACAAATTATAGTTTAAAAAAAACTAAAAAACACTCTTTTAATGTAGATCGAACAAAAAAGTGAAAAAAAATTCTTAATATTAGAATAAGATGATGAGAGAACGAGAAAATTAATGTCATTGGGGTAAAAGCGTGGGGTGCTTTGTACTACATTTTTACACTAACTCAGCATTTCGGAATATTAGTAAGAAAATATAGCAATTAATATAGAACATCCCATGCTTTTTTACCCTAATGACATTAATTTTCTCGTTCATCATTTTATTCTTATATTAAGAATTATTTTTTTACTTTTTAGTTCGATTCACTATAAAAGCGTGTTCTTTAGTTTTTTTAAACTATAATTTATTGTTTCGCCGATTCGACTTCTAGCATGTTCATTTCCCCGTGTTTGCTTATGCAAATGTATTAAGAGTTGAAGTTGATGGCATTGTCCAGTTATTGATAGAAGATTTTTTTACTAGCAGTCGGAAGCGGTATTAAAAGAGGATTTAGCAAAATTGAATTGTGAATCGAGTCTGGATTTAGTTAATGTGTGTGTGAGAGAGAGAGATTAAATTTGAGTAGCCATCTTTTATCATATTATTTCTCCTCTCCAATATGCTGCCTCGATAACTTAGTGGTTATGGTCATGAACTCGTGATCGACCTTGTCGAGCCGTGAGTTCGAGTCTTGATGCTACTGAAGTCCCACTGTGTAGGGGCGGTAATGCACGGTAAATCTGTCGAGGCTCAAAGTTTCCATTGGTGTGGTGTGATAACGTGGAGAGTCCTCCCGTTGGCGTGCAACGGAATGAGTGCTTATTAACGTTGCACTCTAAGGTAAAATGAGGATTTTGACCACGAGCCTTCTAATTTTAAGCCACGGTCAAGTGGAGAGGACGCACCTGTCCTCTCTCCCTTTTCTTTTTATTTCTACTCCACTCCAAAGGGAGGACTTGAGTCATGACAGATTTAACGTGCATCAGCCTTTGTGAACGACGGGTTCTCAATGGCACCAGGACTCGAGCTTGTGACACACTGGTCACGAGTTCGCAACTATGACCACGGTGACGTTTCGGAAAATTGATGGTTAGCGGGAGAGTTAAGAAATTAAATAATCGGTTTATTTACATCCACAGCTATCAAATACAATATTTACATTTAATTAAAAGTTATTCATACTAATTACTTCAGTTTTACAGAGTATGTCCTTTGCGAAGGAGGAGACAAACCCAACCGTTCTTTTTGGTGTTACAAAACGGACGGTCTTCACACTCTGTTTGGGTTGGGCGGTCGCCTCTTACACCTCGACTAACACTCGGAGTTCCAGCACGTAGGTGGAGTTTTGTTTGCTCACGGCCATCGGTTGTCGGGGTGATGCCAGATGAAAAGACCCCGCAATATTTTTGGGTGAATGTAAAATACTTTCTTCATAAAGAAGGCGATTTCTGCAGCTGAATGGCGCGAAAACATTACGCCACTTGTATACTGCGGTCTGGCGTGTACGTATGTTTGGAGAGTGGGTTGCGGCTCAAGTATTATCCTCATTATTACTCGATTGTAGTTCAAAATCACGTCCAGAATTTATAGCCCTCTGTTGCTTCTGAGTACTATTTAAAATTACTATTAATCATCGGCAGACTATTTCTTATCATAGAATATAGTATTCCAAGAAACAAAAACTTGATTTAGGCTTAAGGTACGTGACAATCATTGAAAGTTACACTTTTTGATCCGAAAACACAACACGGAAGAGATACAAGAAATAAACACACATTTCCGCAATTTTATTTTACGTACGGCCATTTATGTTCGGATATAAACTGATATTTACTTTTACATTTTCGGTGCAGACTCAAAAGCTACCTCAAAAATAAAACCTAAATGGGCCTATCCAAACGCTTATAAATTCTACACACCTTTCGATAAAAGTGATATTAAATATTTCATAAAAAATATATAGCTCGTTTTTCATTTCTTGCACTAAAGACAGGTGAATAAAAAGCTGACCATAAAATCGAATTCTAACTGATACGAAAGAATCACTTTATATACAGTGAAATGCGTTTAACGCGAAAACGCTTAAGACGAAATATCGGTTTGTACGAAATAATACAACGCTCCCAACAAACTACTATGTATTTTCATGCATTTTCTCTTAACACGAAACTAAAATCGCTTAACACGAAAGATTTTTCTTCTAAGAATGAACAAAATACCGAAATCGACAGCCGGATTGGACTGTCCTAGTGTATCATCGGAAGAATTCGTTGTCGTATATGATGGTAATGTGTGCACAGCCACAACTATGGCAAACAAAGACATTTTGGAGGTTTTTCAAAGCTCAAAAAATATCTTTGATGCAGATTCCAATGATGAAAATGAATTGAACATTGTAGCTTCTGTTCCCACATCATCCAAAATAAGGAACGTCATGTAAAGAATATGCAGTTATTATTATAGCATGCCATGACTAACAAAATGGATAACATCGAACAATTTGATGCTATAAAAGATAATGCAAAGAAAAAAATCAGATTATTTTCCAAAAACTCAATAAATGTTTTTTTCTCCAAAACACTTGAAAATGTTATATTTAATTTCATCAAGTTCTTGTGAATGTTATTGTTTCATTGATTTTTATTTAATACATGCATATATAAATATCCATGCAAATAAAATATACTCTAATAAACTTAATTTTGTTGAATATCTGTTTCTTTTTTGCAATATCCCTTAACACGAAAAAATATTTCAGTCACTTCAGTTTTGCGTGTGAAGCTTTTTTCTCTGCATAGGAAAAAAATGCTTTGGTTTTTCAATAAGAACGAAAGATGAAAACATGGGAAAAATTAATTCCGCAAATCTTCCATCTAGATGAGACTTGGATGTCTTTTAACAGACCATTATTTGCACCATATAATTGAAAATTATTAAAGCATAAGTTACTGTGAATGCGCACAGGTCATATTTTTTTCTCCTAAATGGACTGACTGTGCGTGAGAAAGTTCACGTTTGAAATGTTAAGGTCACCGAGGTCACGAGAAAAAGCAAAACTAGCGACAATTTCGAAATAAGTAATGAATGTGAGAACTGAAGTGGATTTAGATGTGATCTCTTCCAGCTTGACCTCACGAATTAAGTAACCTTCAACTAAGTTTTCCTCTGATGTTCGCTATCGTACATATATATTCGTAGTAAATACTTCTGTGAAATAAGATTACCAGAGTTTTTAGTTAATGAATGAAAAAGAATGGCTTGTTTGTTGTGTTCACTGATTTCGACCTGGCGTCAATTCGTGATGAAGTTGAACCTCGTAATTCAGAAAAGCAGCCAAGTGGCATGGATATGTGGTGACTCGTTCCAATAACCCCTAAAGGGAAAATTCCTTAAACTTCCCTCTCCGATGGTGAAATCACTCAGTCTGCTAAAAACTTTGACCGATTGAGGAAACCCAAAATCGGTGGTGTGCGTATCCACAAAATAGAAATTGTTTTAAGAAATATTTACTGAAACTGAAATAAGATTAATACTTGAACTGTAAATACGATACCCACTTTTTGGTGACCCGGACGTGATTTTTGGAAATTTAAGTGGAACATGAATTGATACTTGAACTGTGAACACGCAATCATTACGCGACTAATGACATCTGAGTTATACTTCATTTCTACCAACTGAAGCTTTAGTCTGAATGAGCTCAACTCTTGTGACGTCATAGTCACATGATGACGATAGCCACTCATTTTGAGGCAATCAGTTCATAAGTTTCACAGCTGAGAACTTTTGCTTTTGCATATCCTGTTAAAAAGTATATATTTCTAAACAACAATAATGCACATAGGTAAATTTATTTTAAATAAAACACATATAATAACAATTTTTGAAAAAACTTTTTAAAGAATCTTCATTTCTGAACATCTTTATCCAACAATTAAATCTGAAATTTTATTTAAATGTTATAAGTAGAACAACGGATATAAGTCTAACGTCTATTTTGAATTCAATGAAAAATACGTGATTGGATCTGGGGGAGGGGGGGGGGGATCTATATAAGCCAGTAACAGCCTCCGGACTGAAGTGATCCTTTTAGTCCAGCGGTAAGCTTACGTGCTTACCACTTCCTGTTACGGCCATTACCCGATTAGCTTTAGAGCCAGAAGAAACCTTAACTCCCTCAAGATGCACTAAGTACTAAAATAAACTTCTTTCACTAATTAAATAATTTTAAAATAATTTGCACGTGAGAGGTAAAACATAAATAATCCCTCAACCTTAGGCAAATGGAATCAAGCAAGTTACTTAGAAAATTGATGATATTAAGAATGGAGAACATGTAACTAAACAGTTCTTCAAACAAGAAATTATTTGGTGTCAAAAATCATTGCATTCCGCACTAACTCCAAGCGATGGTAAAAATATTGGGGGTAGGGTGGTAATTCAGAGAGGAGGTGCCAGCTCAGGTGTTATCCTTGTCATTTTGGTACCAGCCCATGTATTTGAAGATGACACTAAGATGCGTCAATTTCTGTGTATTTTATTTTTAAATTATTGTTATTTACACAATATTCACATTGCATGGAACGAATATTTCGCTATCTTTAAAAAGTTTCTCCACAAAGGAAGGGGCGTATCTGCACTGTATCAATGATACGGGGCCCCCTAGCTACAAGAGCCACGACATGTGTAACTACAGTCCCACTAACAGGGTTACCATATCTAAAAAAGAGCCTCGAAGGAATTTCGATACAGGGCCCTTCAGAGCTAGCTCCGCCAGTGCTACAAAGATTACCGCTTTTTTAAACTTATTCTCTAGTGCAGCGGTTCTTAAACTGTGGTCCGCGGACCCCCGATGTCCCCAGAACCTTTCTAGGGGTCCGTGAAGGTTTCTCATTTAATAGTGAGATTTCCCTCTTTAGCAATTACTACTATGTAATAGTTTCAAAAAATGGTAGAAACACATCTGCAGAGATTAAGAACTGAATTGCAATTACATCCATCTCGATTTTCTAATCAAATTCTTTATCTTTTTTTTATTTCCAATGGCCAGGGTTACAAAAGACCACTACACCCCTAGGAGGTCCCCTCCCATATTGGATTGAATGGTAACGAGATAGCCGATAGTTTGGCCAAGTCTGCCACTGCTGACACTTTGCTGGGTGATACTTGTCTAACTTTTGCTGAACTCTCCTCTATTAAAAGGTTAGAATTGAATGCATTTTGGAGAATACCCCCTGCTCACCCTTGGTATTTTGTGAAAAACCTCGTTGGTGTCACCAACTTAATATTCCTAGGTGTCAACAAACGGCCACATCAAGTCTCTGACTTTTCAACAGGGCCGGAAAGTCTTCCCAGAATGTCTAGGTGCAAGGCTAATCAGGCCTCTCCTAGTCATATTCTGAATTGTTTGAGTTTTTCATATTGCGAGGTTTTAGGAAATCCTATCTTATTTCTAGATTTTTTTGGAGATTTTTGGTTTTAGGGAGATGGTGTAGCTCAGCTACACCATCTGGGATAAGAAACAACAACAACAGAAGGTAGGAACAAAAGCAAAAACAAACAAAGTAGGATATAAAAACTTGGCGAGAAAAGTCTATGGACATTATAAGAAGTCCCTAGATTGCCAATAAAGATCGCACAAAGAGGATCCCTTTAGTGCTCGGCAGCGGCGAATGTGGTCAGCATCCATGTCCTCCCAAATATCACAGAGCGTGCAGAAAGGGACCTGTGCAACATGAATACGATAAAGATGTTTGAAGAGACAGTCGTGTCCAGTAACCAGACGAAACTCGGCAACTGCTTTTCGTCTTGGCCACATGGGAACGTCTTTAAGATTATTCCACCAGATCTTATTGAAATTTCTCTCTGTGTATTAAATTGAAGTGAGGTCATTCAGCTTTTTTTTTCATAATAATATACTTGGCACTGGTGAAAGGGACAGCTTTTCCTTGTTGTCTGTTGAATGGAAGCTCCCTTCTTTGTTAGGTGGTCCGCTTAACTCATTACCAGTTACACCGCAGTGTCCAGGGACCCACTGCAAAACGATTTGCTTAGAGAACTCAGACAGATTCTGCAGCAGCTTTTTACAGTCAAGAATATTAGAGGAGGCAGGAGCAGAATTTGAGTTCACAGCAAAAAGCGCCGCTTTTGAATCACAGAAGACAACAGCCCTATTAAAGCTATTCAGATGAGAATGCAACTACACAAGGGCTACTTGAAGGGCAGCAACTTCGCCATCAAAAGCGGTAGTTAATTTTCCAGTTGTTAATTAAAAAGAGGAAAGATGGCAATACACCACTGCTCTTGCACTGTCAGAGTCCCTCAAAAGGCTTTCATCTTAAAAATAAGTATAGAAACCATCCGGAAAAACGTGGAACCGGATTAGAGATTGTAGATTTCAAATGATGTAACAGGACTTAAAAAAGAAATACATCGCATCCTTATTAAATTTTTTAATTAATACCGTTATTTATTTATTTGATAATTATTTATTTATTTGATTATTTGTTATTTACTTACTTGAAATTAGTATTTTGTAATATTTCTATGCATAGTTAGATGTTTACTGTTTTTTAAAGGGTGAAAAAGTCTTAAAAGAAATATGTAATCAGCAGAGGCAGTCTTAGGAAAATTGAGGAACCTTTAAATCACTCAGCCATATAATAAGAGTCAGGAAGGGGTGCTAAAAATCATGGGGGGCCGCGATGTCAGGCTGATAAATCGAAAGTTTAAGAACCGATTCTCCAGTGCTTATTTCGTCCCATGACGTCTCGTTCTGTTTTTGCTTCCATAATGAATTAATCCTTATATTAATTATTTATTGTAATTTTAATTAAAATTTATAATATATTAAATGGTTTACATATTAGAATGCATTGAAACAATTTTTCCCTCTTTTTCGATCGTTCTACCCAGGAAAAGTAGCCTTTTGTCTAGCTACGTAAAACAACACACACACGGAAGAGAAACTAAAATTTAAAAATATCTTCTCGTGTATCGCATTGAAAGTTTTCATAAATGAATAAATTTCACAATTTTTTGTCAATTTTTTATAATTGTTTAACTTATCAATGTCCTACCACTACTGTTCTAAATGAAAAGTTCGGCATATGAGAAATATGAAAATTTTTCTTAATATAAATCTATATAAATAAATAAAATTGAAGTGTCTGTTTGTAATTTCAAATTAGCAGCTTTTTACTAAATGCATTTAAAGGTATATACGTTACTAATATCAAAAAATCAATTTTTAAAATTTTTGTCTGCCTGTCTGTCTGTTTGTTCCGGCTAATCTCGGAAACGGCTGGTGAGATTTTAAAAATTCTTTCACTAATGGAAAGCTACATTATCAGCGAGTAACATAAGGTATATTTTATCTCCACATTCCTAGGGGAACGGAAACTATGCGGGTAAAACCGTGGGACTTTGCTTACTCCCCACCAAGTTGGCGCAAAATTATACTGTTGGTCAATAATGGAAATTTCTCACATTTATAACACAGTGAATTGAAACACAGTGTAATTTAGCACCTTTACAAAAAGCAATTTTTTAAATGGTTTTTTATTAAACGTATAACGTTTATTACGTTACGTTTGTTAAATGTCAAAATCAAACTTTGAGAAATATCGCCAAGTTGGCTAAGAAGTTCTCTATTCCGACAATCCCAGATATTTTAATGCAAATTTTCTACCACAGTTTAAAGAGGGAAACGAAATAAAGTTTTAGCGAATTGCGCGCGTGATATTGAAAATTTTATGGTAATATTAATTGACAGTTTCATAAAAAGTTTTGATTTTTGGAATGTTTATCACTTCACAATATTCATATTTTGCACAAAATTTTTCACTTATACTGAACCTAGATATTTTACGTGGAAGTATTACTTTGAAGCTATACTAGATATTACTATGGAGGAGAAGCCATACAATGTCACTCGCCGAATAAAATTAGGGAGCTTTACGCAATACTTATTTCATCTTCGGTCTTTCTAATCCTCAAATCTTTTGGAAAAAGTACAAAGACTACATGGCGGAAGATATTTTGCACCAAATACAAGCAAATATGCCTTTTAATTAACACATCTACAACGAAACGCAATAAAGGTTTTCAGAATGGTTGGGAAGAAGCTACGTGATTTTGGAATGATTATTCCTAGACGTGTCGACAGAAATGGCTTCGATAATGAAATTGCTTGAGAATTAAACTACGATTTTATAGCACTGCAACATCAAGTAACAGAATTTATCCCTCAATTAACTCCAGAACAAAGTCAAGTTTTCCAACAAGTGTTACGCAAAATAGAATCCGGCAGTGAAATCTTATTTCTCGACGCCCCTAGATGAACCGGAAAAACGTTTTTGTTTAACTTATTATTAATGACCATCAGAAAAACCCAGAAGATAGCAGTTGCTATGGCTTCTTCGGGTATAGCCACGACTTTACTGACCAACGGTCGTACTGCACATTTCGTTTTAAAATTATCGCTTAATCTTGCATTTGAAGATTCACTCATCTGAAATTTCAGAAAAAATAGCTCTCAAGCAGGATGCTTCCACAATGCAAGCTTTTAGTATGGGATGAAAGTACGATGTCTCACAAGAAAGCTACAGAAGCGTTAAATCGGACTCTTCAGGATTTACGAGATAGTACAGATATTATAGGAGGAATGGTACTTTATTATATATTGGCTGGTGAATTTTCAAAAACTCCCCCTGTAATCCTGTCGCTGATGAAATCAGTCTCTATTAAATCATCAGGCTTATGGGCAAAATTTGAAAAATTAAGTCTGAAAACGAATATGAGAGTGCATCTTCATAATGACGTAGATTTGGAACATTATGCAGAGACGCAATTGAAAATCGGTTATTGATGTTTGGACACAAATGCTGGAGGTTATATTTTACTTCCACAAAATTTTGTAATGTAGAAGAAAATAATGCAAATCTTATTGCTCAAATTTACCCGGGCTTGCAACAAAATTTAAATTGGGATCAGTGGTTGCGCAAGATCAATATTGGCGCATAACAATGACATTGTCCATAAAATCAACATTGAAAATTTAAACGGCGTGCGGGGGAGGAGGGAAATGAAGAAATACTTATCAATGAATGCAATCATGGATAAAGAACAAAGTACTTCATATCCCACGGAGTTCTTAAATTCACTTGAACTTTCGGGTGTACCCTCACATAAACTTCAATTAAAACTAAATGTACCAGTTATGCAAAATCTCGATGCTCCTCGACTATGTAAAGGAACGAGGCTTTGGATCACAAAACTGGTGCAGAATATACTTGGTGCCAATATTTTAACATATGTCATGAAAAGGGATAGTGTTATCATACCTCGAATTCCAAGTATCTCCACTGACCTACCGTTTCAACTCAAACGATTTCAATATCCCCAGTTTTACTGTTGCTATTAACAAAGCTAACATTTCAGGTAGCAAGGGTGCATTTAGAAAAGCAATGTTTTTCCCATGGCCAAACATATGTAGCCTGATCGGTGTATCCAATGCCCAAATCTTCACATATTTGCAACTGACGGAAGAACATATAATATGGTATATAGTAGCATCTTAGAATAATATTCTGTTTTGAGCTCTTTTAAAGAGAAATTATATATTAAACGTAGATACTTTCGATTTTTAAAAATATTCATAGCTTAAGTTATTGAATTTTTGTTGTTAATTATTATAATAAATTACATTTTCAGTTTTTTTTAAACTAAGCTCAATTTTAGATTTTTAAATTTTATTGGTTCCAGTCAAGCAATAAAAAATTACCATATTATATTACTTACTTTTTAATTTAAATGATAATGATTACGACTTTGACAGTTATTTAAAGACATCAACGCGAGGGGAGCCGCGGGTAAAAGCTAGTAATGAATAAAAGTACTTATAATATTGAAAGAAAATTGTTTTTTATTTGAATTTTTATTTATTTATTATTATTTGCCTTTTTATTTAGCTTTATTAAATGCGAATTTTCTAGGATATCGTGATAAAAAAGAAGAAAAAAACCCCATTTTAATATAAGCATAGTATCATGCCAAAACTCTTAAAAGGTGTAGAAACAAATACTTAAGATGGCTAAAATCTTTTAAAAGCTGTTTTTCCAAAATATGCCTCATATATTTCCTAAAAAATTAACTAAAGCATTTTTTCCTTCAAACTATTTATGAAAATAATTAATTTTACTCAAAAAACTTTTATTAAGTAATAAGATTAAATCAAACAAGGTCTTTTTGCAAAAAATATAGTTTTCAATATTTATTAGAATATTAAATAATCTATGATAAATTAGATTCTTAAAAGCAGAGATGTTTTTTAATCGAAAAAAAACTGAAACATAAGCATCGTCTTTTTCTGAATTAGCTAATATCGCTCTCAAAAAATTAGAAGCGTTTCAAACTGAAAAATATTTAAAATATTAATAAAATAATTCACCTTCATTCTTCCTTTTTCAAAAGTTTTTCTGGTTTAAAAAAAAAAAAAATAAGCGAAGAAAGATTGAAATACAGTTTTTAACTTACTATTTTAACTATTATTAGTACAAATTTAAGCTTACAAAATCTTCATACAATATTCAAGTAAAATAAATAAGTCTTGGGTGGAATAAATTGTATCATATATTTTTTTCCCCTTCGCGCAGAATTTTATAACTCATCGAAATAAAAACCAATAAAAATTCTACATGAAAGGGAAAAAATCTATGCCATATTATATCTTCCCCTTAACTATTACTTAATAGTTAAATCACCGATGCGTCTCTCCCCCTCTTCTTCTCCCACTTAATGTCTGGACTATTCATTGCAGCGTATATAATAATTAGAACAAGCTCAAGCGTTGGAAAATCGATATTACATCATCATGAGAGAGTGATTTTAAAGGAGAGATAAAAGCTTAAATCGATATAATTTAAACATATCGATATCTGTCATATAAAAAAAACAATATGGAATATTTCAATTGCAATCGAATAATTTTCTTAATGACCATTTTCTCGAGAAAAGTTTGACGATTTTAAGTCGAAGAGGGTTGCATAAGTAATAGAAATAGTTTGTTTTGATATTTTTTTCCCTTCTGAATTTTCTTCTAAACTATTCTTGTGAAGTAAGAATAAAAGTTCATAACTATTGGAAAATTATTTAGCGTAATAAATTCTATTCTAGATAAGAAAGCGTCGTATTAAAATGGCTCGATCAAATATTTCTCATATCGATTTTTTCGTAAACTAAGTTTAAAGATTCTTTATCTCAAAAACTGCTTTTATGTTAATTTGATCATCGATTTTTCGCTACAACATTTTTCACTTTATTGCTCAAAATCTTTTAAAATTTGAAATTAATCATTCCTAATTGCCTCGTAAATTTTATTATTAAAAATAGAGTATACAAATATAGTAAAAGAATAATACATTTTGAAAATTAAAAAGAAATAATTATGATAATATTATGTATATTAAAAAATTGTATATTAAAATCAATTGTATTAATATTGTATGAATATAATTGTGACGGTTCTACCTGAGCTCCTTTTACTAAATGTCTTTTGAGGAAATTTCTGGTCTATAAAATTATTTTATTATAAAACTCAGCTTCGAAGATAAAAACAGGATTATTGTTGGCGCTGCGATCGTCACCCCCAACCGCACACCCACACTTTTACACTCTCTTGCAAGGGAACCACTGCACAAAGCAGTTGCAACAAATGTTTATGTCTTAAACTCGCATTTTTAATTAATTACAGTCCCAATTGCATTAATAATTATGTTAATTAAGACTACTATATATAGTTTAAATTTTCAGTTCAGAGAGAAATATAGGAGAGAGATAGAGTAGAGACTGCTATAGGAGCAGAGATTAATCAAATTGAATGTGAATCGTGAATATTTGATATTTTATAATTGAATTACTTAAGGTGACGAATTGTCACTGAGATTAAATCCAGATTAAATAGATAAGAAGTCAAAGTGATCACCCCGAGTAAGTGTGGTTAGTATAACTGTTTTCTTATATCTCGCTTACTTCGTTTATTGTCTGCATAGTGATTAATTAGGGGCAGATTGGATTGATTGAATTTGTGTGTTAATTAATATTGCGAATAAATTTGATTGTTTTGTTAAACTAAGGCTAGTGTTCCTTCCAATCCTCCTACACTTTTAAACTCGCAGGGGAGAATATTACATAATTATTATTAAATATTAAAGTTTTAAAAAAAGCTTTTAAATAGATATTTTTTAATTTCGTTTTTTAGGTTGACATTTTTTATCAAAAGACTTTCAATTTTTACTATTAGTTCACACTCTCCTTACATATATTTATATATCTTGTTCAGATTTTCAATTGTTAACAAAATTCTTTTTACTGTTCCAATCAAGTTCAAATACATTTTTTTAAACGTAGTGGAGGATACTTGGTATTAATACAGTTTTATTCAAATATTAATTCATTAATTAAATTTAATTTATGAGTCGTGTGAAATCCTTAGATAGACTATTAATTAAAGAACTGGACTGCTCGAAACTCACTGGAAAGGTTCCTTGCAATAATGAAGCATTACAAGAGATGGATAGAATGAAAATTATAGACCACCATCAACAAACAAAAATAATAGTCCAACACCATATATAGAAAGAAAAATAGAAAATTTCAAGGAAATTTGCTTTTTATTTTGCCACTTAATATTGTAATTCTGTCATATGTATATATATATATATTTATATCAGTTGTAATTATTTAATGAAAAATGACTAAAATACAATTTTTCTTTGTTGGCCTAAGTAGGAATTAACTTAATTTTTTTTTTATATTACTTGTGTTTTTCAGAAAAATATGAAGAACTATGATTGTTTTATTTGTTTTAAAGCCCTTAGCCTTATATTTAGGTTTCGTTGTTAATTGAAAATGTTTAAGCATTCCCTTTTTCATTGACACTAAAGTTTATTGTTATATTTTGAATACATTAAGAACTCTATTTAGCTCTTTTCCCCCTACCCTAACTACTATAAATTATTTAATTTTCTTACCACTAGCATAACTTGAAGGAATAATTTTGTATAAAAAATATTTCGATAGACGGTAAAAAGTTACAATTTATGCTTCAGTTCTATTTTAAGAGAATCCCAACCACAATTCAAGGACACAAACAAGGTTACAAAAACTACCCACATTCTCAACTTTAGACTCTGTTTAAACTCACCACAAGAGAATTTCATAGAAAAAGACTATTTTCTGGCTTATAACAAATATCAATTCATTATTTATTTGAAATTTTTCTTTATTTTGTTGTCTCTCCATTCAAAAATTGACCTTCATACAAACGAAAAAATACTTTTTCAGTACCTTTTGGATATAGAGATCATGGGTTGGCGACTGCTTTTCTGAGTTGTCGCCAAGACGAACATTGGCTATATTATCCAATAAGATGCATTCAGTACATTCGCAGTGGCGGAACAGAATTCGGAGTGTTGTCTACGTGTTTGGCTTCAGGGTCTCAAAAATGGATAGGTACCATTTTTTACATATGCCACATTTTCAGATCTAATTTTAATTTCTTAAAAATCATTTAAAAAAGGATACTTACGTATAAAACCGTCGATCAATTCGTAAAATGAAAAAACGTTGCCAAATACCACAAAATGCAGCCAATAGTGGAAAACTGTTCCCACTCATTTAAAAACACAATAATCTTGTTCGCGTATACGATGGCCATTTGGCGACGTCTTTTGATTTGGCAATGTTTTGTAATTTGGCAAAATTGATCAACGATATTATATATAAGTACCAAAAAAAAGATTCACCCTCAAGCGCAAAACTAGTAATCCTTCAGCTTGAACATGTAAGCACATGAATAAAATCTGTACTTACGTATTACCGCAACCGTTTGGCGACATTATATGAAACGAAGCCCATGGTTGCCAATTCAGCACGTACAACACATGCGAAATCGAGGTAGCCAACTTGGCGAGTAACCTTGAACGTTGGTATTGTTGCGATAATACGTAAGAGCCCTAAAATCAACGATTAATAGAACATTTTAGTTTATCAGAATTTGTGAAACATAGATTTTCGCCGTCGAGTCTCAAATTTGAGAGATAACTTCATTAAAGACTTTTCGCGAAAAATAATAAATGTTGTGCATGTTAAACCGGAAAGGAAGTTCATAACTCTCACATGGCTCAAAAGAAAGAAAAGTACTAAGCACTTGCTCAGGTGTCGCACTTGTTACCTGACCATAATTCTGTATGACAAGATTTATCGCCGTAAAACCTGGTTTAGATGCAGGCAGATGTTGATTCAAGCCAAACTAATAAATCACAAACAGTTAAGCATTGAATACTTCTCTTTTTTGCTGAAGTTAAGAGACTAGTTTAAAATAGATTGGTTGCAGACAAGTCACGTCATTCTGAACTCACACAAATGACGAGAGCGAACACTTGAGTCCTCACCCACTTTTCTTCTAAATTTATAGTCTAGTCTTGCAAGGATTTTTACACCGTGATAGAATCGGGGTTAACTAAAACGCAAACAAGCTTCTTAAAGCTGAAAAGAAGAAAATTTTTAAGATTTATATGTTGGAGGGATTTCTGCAACCGAAAATTTAAACAAAAACTGTTTGTCAAATTCTGACTGCTGCGCTTTTACTGATAAAGATTGTGATTGAATGAGAGTTTTACTAACGACGCACTGTCAAGCAACACGAGGGCTATTGGCGATGGACCTCACAATTTTGAGCCACGGTCAAGTAACAAAGACGACTCCGGGCTGGAGCATCTCTCTCTAAACTACCACACCACGCCAATCTATATAAAAAAATAAAATTGAAGTGTCTGTAATTTCAAATTAGCAGTTTGTTACTAAATACATTTAAAGGTATTTACGGTACTTATATCAAAAAATAAATTTTTAAAATTTTTGTCTGTCTATCTGTCTGTTTGTTCCGGCTAATCTCGGAAACGGCTGGTGCGATTTTAAAAATTCTTTCACTAATGGAAAGCTACATTAACGGGGAGTAACATAGGCTATATTTTATTCCCGTATTCTTACGGGAACGGAAACTATACGGGTGAACGTGAAACTGAATGCCAAGATGAACGCCAAATTGAACGCCAAGCTGAGCTAATGAAGTCGTTGTTTTGGTTACTGGCGACCGATGCTCTTCATGAGACATAATAGTGTTACGCGCACATGATAATACGCTGACACGTGTCATAATTTTTTTTTATAATAGTTATCTCACTGTTCAGTTAAGTAGAGCATCGGCTGTTTCGGATGCTCTTTTAAAAATAATAAATCAAGGCTTCATAAGCAAAAAATTGATAAGTTTTACGGTTAGTTGTAATCCTTTTTTTTTATTTACATTTTTTAGTCACATTTAAACAATAGTTATTATAATCCCAATCTATATCTATATAAATAAATAAAATTGAAGTGTCTGTTTGTAATTTCAAATTAGCAGTTTGTTACTAAATGCATTTAAAGGTATATACGGTACTTATATCAAAAAATCAATTCTTAAAATTTTTGTCTGTCTGTTTGTTTCGGCTAATCTCGGAAACGGCTGGTGCGATTTTAAAAATTCTTCCATTACATTTTTAGTTTTTTTAAACTAAGCTCAATTTTAGAATTTTTAAATTTTATTGGTTCCAGTCAAGCAATAAAAAAAATTACCATGTTATATTACTTACTTTTTAATGATAATAATTACGACTTTGACAGTTATTTAAAAACATCAACGCGAGCGGAGCCGCGGGTAAAAGCTAGTTATTTAATATAATCTATAAAACATTTGGAATAAAGGAAAATTTAAAAATAACTGCAGTCAGCCGAGTTGAGTAATCTCTTCCTTCTCTAGATATTCTTAAAATAAATTTAGTTAATTTACAAATTCAGAATTTCGTGAGTACTGCTTAAATGGGTGCCATAGTTTTCCAATAAGGTTAAATTAAAACATTTTATAGTTTTTTAGAGAAATACAAATTTCTAAATTGTACTGCCTTATATAAACAGTGAAACTTAGAATTTATTTTAATACTTACCTCCGTTTTGAAATCACTAGCATCTCATAGTATAAGTAATGATTGAAATAAAATGAATGATTTCAAAACAAAAATCATTCTCCTTTTTTTCCCTCTCATTCAAATCCCTATTTAATTCTTAAGGGAAAATATTTACAAATAAGTCTTAAAATATTTTAAATACGAATCTCAGAATTACATATCGGTTAAAATTAACAAGTATATTTTTGCAAGGAATATTCATTGAGTTCATATAAATGACTCAACCTCCAAATGCACGTTATTATAAAAGGTTTATGAACTAATTAATTAATATTCGATAGTTATATATATTTATACTGCGAGATTAGATAAAAAACAACAACAAAAAGATCGAACTCAAAGACTACTTCCACAACACATTTTAAAGAATAACTCTCTTTGCTCATTTCTAACATTGTATAAAAATAAAACAGGCTTAAAAGTAACTTGAACCGAGCGAAGTTGTTTTTCACCTGTCACTGGTTTAAGTGTTTTGTTTTCTTTCTTGAAACGATGTCGATTCGTTTGAAATCGTTTGAAATTTGCGTCACAGGATTAAAAAAAGAAATGAAGTGAAAACGGAAAAAAACAGAGTGCCATTTTGTTAAAATTAAGTGCTGTTGTGGATGAGCGGAAAGACTCTTCTAAGTTTGACGAATAGCTTCGAAGAAGCTTTTCTCTTGCATTCGTTTTAAAACTTGACGTCTATTAATAGGGGAAGGAATGGAACTTTAACAATGTTCCAAAAGTTCGAAGAAGTAAAAGAAAAGCACAAAATGCATTCACAGCTTTTCCTACCTTTTTTCTTCTTATCGATGGTTCATCTCTTGTTTTGGTTTCTGTTTTATTTACTTAAGAGTTCTGTGTTCTACGCCAGCTGCTGCTTATCATGTTTTTGTGTTTCTAAGAACTTTTAAGTTTCCTTACCTTTAAAAGCTATCAGTTGTCTGGTGTTTGTTGAAATGTTTAACTTTTGTTCTTCCGGGTGTATTATTCTAATGTGTTATTTTTAAAAAGATTGAAATGCATTTTTGAATTTTCTATGTCGTATAAGAGTGATTTGTGTTTGATATTTGTATTTTTGTAAGGAATAATCGCCTTTTATTTTCGTGTTCTCTGATAATTTTTATTGAATTTAAAAATAATTTTCACTTTAAAGTATGCTCGGAAAAAGAATTCTTAAAATAGTGAAGTTCATGACTTTTGAATATTTTTAAACATCGTTCAAATAAGGAAAGGAAAAAGAAAGGAAGAAAAAGAAAAGAAATGAAATATTAATTTTAAAAGAATTTAAATGATAGCTTTTTACAACGCACTTTAAAAAATATTTTCCTAAATACCCAATCTTTCGATAGTATTTATAATATAGATAAAAGGGAAAAAAAATAATTGTCAAAGGAATACACGAATCGCACAATGAAAAATATTCTTCGGAATATGTTCAAGGGGGAATATTTTAAATTATAAAATTGTTTCAACAATTTAACTGATTAATGCATTTTAGTGGTTTTAATATGAGAAAAAAAGTTTGTAAAAATACAGAAAATGACGATTTTATAGCATTATAAAGTAATTGAAATAAATGTTTGAAAATGAGAACAATAGTATTGATTATAAATAAATTTCGTTTGTTCAGTGACGTCCCACTTTGAAACTAATAACGGTTTTTGGCAATTGGTCAGTTAAGTAATAAGAATACCACCTGAGTTGGCACCCCATTCTTCAACGTCCACATCACGATAACGACAATAAATGAAAAACAAATTCTACTTTACAACCAAATTACTCTGAAGAGTATTAATGTTCATTTCTAATTTTTACTATAAACGTTGTCAGTGTATATATATTATGCTTCATATTTTATATCAATATTTAATTCCATGTAGGCTTAGAGTAAGCTTGGAATTATACAGAAGGTCGTTCGCATCTTATGGAAATGATTTTGTAATTTATTTTCTCGTTTGAGTTTTGAGATAGAAACACTTTGGTAATTTCAGAATAATTATCTGCTAATATTTTCGTATTTTTGGAATGTAAAATATAAGATGTATTTTAAAAATGGCTCCTAAAATTAATAGATGACTCGAAGGATACGAAACTACGCTTACCGAGGAAAAATAATCGTAGCAACAAATTATAAAGTGGTGTAAAAATATCGGTTACTGCATTTCAAGAAAAAGTATTTATAATATATTAAATTTGAAAAAAAAACCCGTCTAGCTGAAATTAAAAATGAAACAGGACCACGAATCCTCATCCTGAAACTGTACTTTTTTAAAAAATACTTTAAAATAATTTTATACAAAAGTACAATTGTTGTTTTATTGCATAGTTTCAAATTTAAATGTGTTAGAAAAAAATTCTGTTCGTGTATTTTGGGAGTTTTTTCCCAGACACTTGATAATTCGAACTCTTGGTAATACGAAGTTTTTCATTGGTCCCTTCAACTTCAAAATATCGAGAGTCGACGGCAACTTCAAATCGTAACTGCACTCAAAATTTTTTATTATTATTTTAGGAATTTTGACGCGCTAATTACTACCCGTGCTGTTTTTTATTTTATAAATTCACGCTCCTAGTCGAAAGACACGTAAATTCTTTAAGAGGTAATGTAATTACATCATCAGAAATTCATGATTTAATACAAAAATGGTCCTTTCACATTTCACTAAAAGGATTTTCATTACCATCATAGTTCTATTTCTCTGCACCATTTTCGTATAATTGAATTTTCTTCAAAAAGTTCTGTTAATAATGGAAGTCTGTCTGTTAGTTTATCGATTCTTTTTGGAATCGATAATCTAAGTCGTATCGAAAGTTATCTTTCTGTTTGGAATTCATTTAAAAGCTTAAATGGCTATAGAATTTGATTTTTTGTTAAGACAGTGTAAAATAAAAGCCAAAGAAATGTATAAAAAAGTGCTTGTTTGACTTTTGACGGGATTGGTAGCGTATATTTTTCCGTGTAAAAGCCGATAACTTTTGGAACTTTTTCTCAATTATTATAGTATATGACTAACCTAAAATAGTGAATTTTGTCAAAAATTGACAATTTGTTTTGATTTTATTTTATAGACCACCTTATTAGCTTTATAAAAATTCCAAGTTAGTTGTTTTCCGTTCTCTAGAACAAAAACTATAAGTGTTTTACTAAAAGCAGATGCCACTACTTTAAGCAAGATGTTATACTTTCAAATGGGTTTTACTCGAAAGGTGTTTGTTTTAAAATGCTCAAACAGGGACAGCGATTGCTAAAAAAGTTTTGAAAGTAATTAACTGAAATTTTTTGTGTATATTCTGTACAAAAGTAGAAGTGTTTTAACATTCAGATTTATCATTCACTGTTTTATAACATAGTTTACAGTCCCTTATGTGAATATAATCACTGTTATTTTAAGCAATTTCATCTTTTTATTACAAAGATAAAGTGCTCTAGTTTTTGTAAATATTAAAATATTTCTTATCCTGAAGATCACTTCAAAAATGAATAACATAGTAACACATCAAAATTGGAAATTTGTTCATAAACTTTTGGTACAGTTTGGGCCCCGTTTATGTTATTTTTTGTAAATGTTTACTCATTTTTTCCCATTTTAGTAATAACAATTTCTTTTTATCTTCTTAATTTTAGCACAATTTTCTTAAAATGTACTAAACAAATCTAAAAACCACAAAAAATCCCCATATCTCCATTTTTTTTTTCTAAAAAAAAAGTTGTCACAAGTGACAACTTGACCTTAAATATACAACTATACCTTAAATACGGATCCACTAATCTGGGGAAAAAATGTAGATCAGGTACTATATTTTTTTATACATTTTCCGTTAAACATGCACTAGTGATTTTAATCTTTCAACCTTGGGAGGGTTTTTTTTTTTTTGAAGAGAACATTTATTCTAAAAAGAAAGTCACATAAATCACTCAATGCCAAAATCAGAATCCAATTTTCCGAACAGTTCGTAAAATTCACATTCACTCATTAGAATGTCTGATCACGTTAGAACGTCAAACAAAGGGCATAAAACGTAGGTCGACGAGCACATGCTGTGTACAAATTTTTCTTCCTATTCATTTTCCAAAAAAGGAAGAAAAAAAAGGCGCAGAATGTATGAATAGCTCAGAAAGTTAAGGAAACAAATAAATGACAAAAAAATTTCTAGCTTCAGTTAGGATTACCAGAAATAAAACTGTCGTCATTGGCGTCTGGCGTTTCATTTTACAACAGTTTTACTCGAAGATATTCCACCCCATTTACTCGCTTGATGACGTTATCCCTCTCATGGCAGCATGCTTCAACATTAGAGGAATCCCCCACCCCTCCAATTCGACGTAAATAAAAATTTCGAAATTTGGTTAAAATTTTTGAAGAAAAAAACGCTCTTTTGGCTTACACACGGATTGGCTTGCATTTGGAAATAAAAGGTTTATACGCGTAGACTTCTATAAATAATGTTCTCTAATAACACCACCTTTAAAAAAAGGAGATTGGAAAGATGTTTTAAGTGGAAGAATTATGTTTTCGCATTGCTTTTAAAGCATTCTAAAGTTAAACTGATACTAGAGAACTTACTACTATACTGGCATATTTATTTTGTTACCTCTGCTATACATGCAGCTTAAACTTGAGAATGCTTTCAAAATTTTTCTTTAAAAAATAATAATGTGAAGTGTGTGGGAAGATTAATTAAACTATAATTTTTTCAATGTTTTAAAAAATTAAAATTTGCCAAAGTATTTGTAGAATTTTCAAACTTTCGAATTATATATATATAATGTGAAATCGTTCGTGTAGTAGTAGTAGTAGGCTTAAGAAATAATTGAAATGTATTTCTTTATTATTATTAAAATTTGATTAATTGATAAAAATTTGAATACGCTAAAAACACTTTATCCCCCCCCCCCTTTTAATACTCAATCTAAATTTTTAGCAATTAAATTTTGGAAACGAAAGTATGCGAAATTAAACATAAGTTAATGTATATCTTACGAGTAAATTCCTATACTAAAATCAAATTTCATGTCACCGTTGGAAGATGAGTTTAACAATTCACAATAAAAAAAATGCCGAATTAATAAAAATCTCCAGTTTTTTCTCTTAAAATAAGGGAAAAATTTCCAGAAAATTCCATGATTTTAAAATATAATACAAATGCCTCCATAATTATAAAATATGGCAAAAAATATAGTTAAAATTTTTTTCTTTAATGTATACACAGATGATTCTTTTACTCTTTAACTTATCACTCATGTTGAAAATGGTATAAAAATTATTTATTTGAATCAGTTTCAGTATTACAAAATGAATTAATTTATTCATGAAATTAAAATTTAAATGTTTGATATTATTAATTAAAAACATTTTTACGAAAGCTTTGACGCTAAAATCTATTGAAAATGAATGGAAACGCAAAATCAAATTTAATTATAAATGTAACAGAATATATTTGACCTTTGATGTTATAATAAATATTTTAAAAAGTTTCCATTAAAAGATACAAAGTAATGTTAAGTTGAAGTGAAATCAGCCCCACACCCACACCCACAGGGTAAAATACTTTCAAAATATAATGATATGGTAATTTATTATAACCCCCCAAAGCAAAATGATGATATCCATGCTTGAGGAAATACAAACTATAAATATTTAATTACTTTGTGAACTGGTGCATGATTTGAGTCAAGGTCAATTTAATTAATTTAGTTATATGCGCTTATCTTTTGTCCAGAGGTTTTGATAAATTTTTATGTGCTGAATTTTTATTTGCTCAGGCCTTTGAAGGAATAGTTAGTTTTGGCATTAATTACTGCCGCTAAGAAACTTGGATGCGTAGTGCTATATATATGTCTGCGAAAGTTATGGAAAAAGTTTAGCTCGTCAAAATAAAAGGCAGAAAAAAATTTCTTTATTTTATGTTATTTATTAATCTTTTTTATTCTTTTAAGGAAAATGTTATTAAGGATTTTTAGAAGGAGTCAAAGCTGTTAAAAATAATATTTTACGTAAGTATTCAAAATATTTTCAATTACTGCTTTTTTCATATGTGTTTTTTCCCTTCCCGTTTCTGATTTCTTTTAAAAACAAAATACCTATATCGTGATTTTAAAGTATAATAGCATAAATTCGTAAGTACTCTACTTTCTTGTATGTTTTTGCAGAACATGTAAAATAATACATAATCAAAATACTGTAAAATGAGTAACAAATGCTCATTAAAATTTTTTATACTCACTGTTCACCCCTGATTTAGTTATTGTTGCTTCATAAAGAAAAAAAAACTAAACTTGATTTGTTTCTTATTTGTTATTATAGAAAAATATTTTTTTTTAACTCTGATTTTACACCACTCAACATTACATGGAAATTTTTTTGCTCAAAAAATGTTTTTAACATTGTTATAAGATTTTAATATAATCCAATTTCAAAATGTATAAGATGGATATAGATAGTTTTTTATTAAACACTATCCCTTTTGAGTTGTATATTTATTAGTAGAAGTAAAACATCAATTGGGTTATGACAGGTGCCTGATATTTATCTATAAATAGCAAAATTATACGATTGCTTCTTAAACCTTCAATATTTGTGACCCAAAATTCAATCATAATTTTCTTCGCCCTCCCCTCCATAATTGTATTGGATTCAATAATACAATGCTTTGAGCTTAAAGATACAATACGACATTAACTTCTTAAGTGCCGCCAGCGTATATAAATGTCTCACTCAGCCGAAGCGTTACTTGGCCCGGACGTATATATACGTCTTTCCGAAGTACGAGCTTTTCTGTGCCCTGCTATCCATAAAACTAATCCGAAGGCTTTGGAATGCAACAAAAGGATCTTGACAATGTTTGCGAAGGACTTATTGTTTCAGAGGATTTGCTTTTATTTATTCCTTTCCTCCCCCCCCCAATGCATCATATACGCGCGCCTATGTGGAAAGGGGTGGCATTTTGGAGCGAATAGCGTAACTATTAATCGGTAGTTAAGGGATTAATTATAAACCGCATAAATTATCAAGATAAGTGTTAATTTTTGTATATAATTCAATATATGACAAGCCCAAGGGATCACTGGTAAATATTAAACTTGTTCTTATAGTACTGTTAAATTAATTATAAAATGTATGGTGCAGTACTGATACACTAATAAGAGCTTTATATCATTGTAGATGTGTATTTAGTTTTTTTAATATGTCAGAGGGTATTTTGTTTTGCTTTCTCTCTTTCAATAAAATAATACTTTTTTAAACTATTGTTATTAACCTTTCGATATACTTCTTACCTTATATATAACAACAAATTCCCCACCGAGGCTGAACAAGTATTTTTGAAAAATTCGTATAATTTTCAGAGTTACGATCAATCGAAATAATAACAGATGCTTTTTGATGTTAGTTTCAGAAAATTTAATAATTTTTTAAAATAATTTTTTGTTCTCGAATTTTCAATATGATCGCGTCCCCTTCGTAGAGTTATCACGCCTCTTTAGGGGGGGGCGCCCCACAGTTTGAGAAACGCTGGATTAACGAGTCATGTGTGTAAGTTTTTGTGTGTGTGTTATGTGTATGTATGTGTGTATGTTTGTGCATGTGTGTATATGTGTATGTATGTGTGTATATATGTGTGTATGTTTGTGTGTGTGTGTATATGTGCGTGTATGTATGTGTGTATTATGTTTTTTTTTTTTTTTTTTTTTTTTTTTTTGTGTATTTATGTGTGTTTGTGTATGTTATGTGTGTGTATATGTGTGCATGCTTATGTGTGTGTATGCATGTGTGCATGCTTATGTGTGTGTGTATGCATGTGTGCATGCTTATGTGTATGTGTGTGCATGATTATGTGTATGTGTGTGTATGCATGTGTGCATGATTATGTGTGTGTGTGTGTGTATACATATTACTTGGTGGATCGTCTTTAAAATGCAGGAAAAGGCCACAAGATCTTTTGGAGAAAATCGTAATTTATTCTAGAACTATAGTAGTTACAGTATACTTCCTTGGTAATGGAAGCAAATAACACACACATATAAATCCACAACAACACAAATTCAAAAAACACACAGATATTGAACACACAATTTAGATCCGTTATGCGAATTCAACGTAAAGCAAGTAAAAAGCGCAGTCGCTATCAAATGTTTGCTTTCCTGCATTGACGCTTTATTTTGGCAGGAAAGAACCTCTTAAAGTTTCTCGTCAAATATAATTATCCTAATTTTTGTAGAGATATCGATCATTCTTGCGAAATTCGGAGATTAAATTTATCACCAAGGTCAATCCAATTCATTTATTTTATTTGAAAGCTTAATATTCTTTGCCTTGAAAACCTTTTCTCTGGAGAAGCCAACAAAATCCGAAATTATCATAACATATATTCATGTATATGTACATAAACATACATGTGTGCATGTGTGTGTATGAGCATAGAGAGGTTGGTCTTTCATTGATTGCAATACAGAAGAGAACACTGTTTCTCTATGCCCTCCTACACACACTTATATATATATATATATAAGTGTGTGTGTGTGTGTATATATATATTTACATAAAAACTTTAAGGTTTAGGAAATCATTAAAAAAATTTAATATTAGAGTACGCAAATTTTTAAAATTACAAAGGAAATCTGAAATAAAAATAAAATAAAATAGTGAGATTTTTGAGCTTGATGTTTGTTTCAAAGACATACATATGAAAATAACCAAATGTAAAAAAAGAAAATACCATATCTTTTCATAACGGGATTTTTGTAACAATTTTACAGACGTTTATTTTAGATTAACTCCTACGATTAATACTAAACGATACTGAAAAATACTGCTGAAACTTAAATCCCAGCATTAATTTTTTCATACCATTCAAAACAAATTGCTCGATTGTGTGTGTAAAGAATATTTTATCGTCGCGAGGACAGATATTTAATACTTTTACTAGCTGATATACCATTTCTTCGCATGAGTGAATTGAAAAATTAAACAATACAGATTGCAGGATAAAGAATTTTTTTAGGAGTTAATTTTACGTGAATTTCAAATTAAACAAACTTTTTGCGCATCTCAGCTGAACAATAAAAAACATTTTTGTTAAATTTTAAGTCTGTAGATCTAATAGCTGATAAAAAGGATATTTTTTTGTATTTATAACGTCCCGTAACTGTCTTGTAGGTCGATTTTTGGAAAACACCTTTCTAAGCTGATTTCTGCTCAGCAAAAGGATCATATTGTTACAAATTGTGGGTAATGAACGCTTAAAATAGTGTAAATAATTTTAAATAAGTACGTTAATATTATTTTCTGTTGTTTTTATTTTATGTTAAAATTGTAATTTTCGCAAGTAACACCTTTCCTTTCATTATAATGGTGATTCAATGGAAACATAGTAAAATGTTGGTGATAGAGCAAAGTTGGCATCCTTTTTGGCGCCCACGTTGGCAACTTGGTGATTGATTGTATAGTACAGAAGTTGATATTCTGAGCGCCACCTGGTAGGAAACTGCAACAAAGAGGATAGCACAAAACCCTGTCCCCCCCCCCACAAAAAAATACATATACATGCAAATTTTCATAGTGTTCGGTTAAACAGTGTTGGAGTGAAGCGAGGTCATATATACAAACATTCGTTTTTTATATATAGATTACAATTTGCTTCTTATTATACAAGCAAGTAGTGAAGAATATTTTTTATAATTGGCTATATTACGCTCCACATTAGTCCTTTTTCGAATTGCCCCCTTAAGAATCCCATTGCCGCCTTGTGGGGCGTAAGCTCCACTTTTTGAGAAACACTGGTACAGAACGTAACTGGACCAGTTAAGTTAACATACAGAAATAACCAATTTCGAAGGTTTAATTGTAATTTCATTTATTATTAGAAATCAAAATCAAATAATTTGCCTCCTTTAACATTTTCTTAGAATTTTCCCTTTAAAAGACCTTACACTTTTTAAAAACTCAAGGATTTTTCAAAAAAAAAAAAAAAACTATAATATTTTAAAATGTATTTAAATAATTCACAAGGAACAGAAGCACCACAAAGAAGATATTCTATTTCATCAGGAAATTCCAAAAGAATACTCCCACCTCCTTCCTCACACATTTTTCGAAGTAGACAAACTTCGATTTTCGTTGAAGCCAGGAATTGATTGGAAAGCGAGTGTCACCGAGCAAAACGAGAAAAGTCCCTGAAAGTAACGATTGATTCTATTTTTAAGTAAAGCTAACTTTTATTACTTGGTTTCTAAGTTACTGGAAAATTGAATAAGCGCGCATAACAAAATGTACGAAAGTCATTTATCTTCCACGAATCAAATGGAAAATGTACGTAAGGGAATTTACTTATTTTTTATTAAAAAGTCCTTCACTAGTTAAATAACTATTTATATAAAATCGTCCTTCAATATTTTCTTCATAGAATATGGGATGTTGAAATTCATTACAAATATTCTAACGAATGCCTTTCATAGTTTCTTAGGATTTCATCAGAAAATGTAATTTCTTGATTCAAAGTTGTTTTAAGTTTAAGAGATATTATAATTGTGTCGTGGTATTAAAATAAATTTGCTTTGCTTTAATTTTTGTCGCTCTGTGAATTTTCACGAGGACTCTTTGCAACGTACATCATAATTTTGAACCACGGTGAAATAACGAAGACGACATTTCAGCTGGCAACCCCTTCTTCTAACTTCCACACGACACGGATGGGGTTAATGCTGAAATATAAACGCTTGCAAGTAGTTTTTTTAAGGCAATGTTAACCCTGTGGAAACCTCTGGTTACTCCTTACATCCGAACATTCTTGTCTACCTGTAATCCTGGCTAGATGTGTAGGAGGAATAGAATAACCCACAGACATTATTTCCAATCTAATTAATTTATTAATTCTTATTAACAAATATGAACCAGACACAATACAATTCTAATTAAGGTGTATGAACTATGGTAGAGTGCAGAGGTGAGATACTCTAATACAGGGATACTATTACAGACCCTCAACTGAATCTAAGACAGCTTAAATGTGCTCAATTACAACTACGTCGCACACTAATACTAACTTCTATTTAATTAAGAACACAGTACCTGAATCTTTAATGTATCGGATCCTACGCTGGATTTTGCAGGCACTCTCTTTGGCTTATTCAATGGACGATGGCTCCACGCTCTGCAATCTGTAACTAATTCTCAAACTTCGAGTTCACTCTTACTTGCACACATCTAACGTATCAACTTCAGCTTGTCAACAATAACGTGTCAACAAATCACTTGCTCCCTTCCTTTCCTTCACTTGACTTAACTTAACCTCTTACTTCACTTTTTGTTAACTCGCGAAAACCGAATTTATATAATATACCTCATTTACATAAATCACGTTCGCATTCTCGATGAAAGTTGCTTGAAATAAATATTTTGTTTAAAGAAAAAAGAAGATATTAGTAGAACCACGTATAGATCCGTCACAACCCTCTTTTTGACTTCTTATACGTAGTAGGATTCAAATGTCCCCCCATCCCGGACTGAGTTTATAACTCAAAAAATATTAAGAGTTAAGTTTCTGAAACACATCCTCCTTAGAAATAAGATCCTTGAGGAACAGCACACTTTTGCCATCGCTTGTGAAGTTAATCGAAACATTTCTGGAATCCATTTGCAGCCATGTCCTCTAATTCAGTCTGCGATGCTCTTTTAACTTCATTTGCCGATTGAAATCGACAATCCTGCAAGTGCCATGCCTGCTCAAGAATTATTCTGAAGTTTCGGGGGCGAAATCAGAGGGAAAAAGAAGAATGTGGAAAACAGTTGTTTTCATTTTCACCCCGTCGTTGTTTGAAGCATGTTCTTAGGTACCGCTGCAGAAAAATTTTCAATGTTTTCAGTAGTGAGGGAAATCCGTAGACTTCCAGAGCGTTCGTCGTCTTTGACACTTTCCCTGCTACTTCTCTGAAACGTGTGGTGGATCTATACACGTCCTTCAAATGATCCTCTTGGGAATTCTTTGGGGCCAGCAAATTTTAACCAAACTTCTCCTAAAAGAAGGAAACGAGATATGTAAATTAAATTTATTTTACATATGCCTACTTCACGAGGTAAGAGAGTTAGTGAATTGTGAGTGATGAGAATAGGTAAACAAAAAGTAAGAAAGTGATAATTTTAGCTAACCAAGAAGTGTTAGAGTCTAGTTGGATTGAGTATAAAACTGCATATATATATATATATATATATATATTAGCTCAGGTACTGTCACCTTATATTAAGTTCATGTTTAGAGTGTTAAAGATAGTGAGGACATTAAATACATAAGCTTGGTGCAAAGTAATATTAAGAAAGAGGCGCAGAATTGAGCATATTCTCCCCAAACGCGAATCTCGTCTTTCTCTATTACTGGACGGAATTATCTTATTTATAGTGTTATTTGTGTTTGAGTTTTTTATAGTGATAAATAAAATAATTGGAATTCATCGTGTCGTATGATCCTTCAGTTCCTTCGACACCTTTAGCTGGACCACAGAATAGAAGGGATATAAACTCGTTTCAAACGTCGATGACACTTAAAATCTTGCATTTGTGATAATGTATAACTGCCTTACTGTCAACATTTTGTAAGTTTCCATAGCACTCTTTTCCAAGCCCCAACACAAAATTTGATATTATTCCCTGCTCAACAAACGCAAGTTCTTTCAATCGGTGCCTACTAAATGCAGCCACTTACAAAATACGATGCCGTAGCAAATCACCGACCACCTGATTTGGGACAAACCTTTTTAGAAAAAGGGAAGAATGCAGTGACACAGAGATGCTATCGTAGTCGCTCTACTGTAAAAAAATTTCCCGTTACTGGCGCAGTCCGGGATCTTTTGAATCCTACATCGTGTATCAACATTTAACTTAACTCAGTGGCGCAACAACCCATGAGGGTCAATGCCTACTGTACCCAACTCAGTATGCGTGACCTTGAGCCTGAGATGCATAAGTAGATGTTCCTGTCAGGGGGCCAGTCTGCTGCGAAACCCCCAGTGTTAAGTTCCCAAGCAAGCTTGTACTCATTTATCGATCCACTGAAGGGATGAAAGGTTGAGTCAACTTTTCCCAGTCTGGTGTTTGAACCTCGGACCTGTGGTGTGGAAGCGCGATGCAGCAACCACTCAGCCCCACTGGGCTTATATAAACATTTACTATTTACTTATTCATAATATAAATAATTAAAAGACATTAAAAATACTTTTTTTACTTGTTGCTGGAGAATTTACGATCGAGAGAGAAGGAAAATTTTTATGTGCCTATAATTATTATAGAAGCAAATTTTGTAAAAGGAGAATATTTTGAAAATATTTTATTTTTTCTTCAATTTTTGCAAAAAAAAAAAATGCATTTGAATTTTTTTGTTATGTTATAATATTCTGGAAGCAATTTCACATGTATACTCTAATTCCGGGGTGGGCATTAAGTCGATCGCGATCGACCGGTGGAACGCCAAAACAATTTGGGGTGATCGCCTTCAAAAAAGATCTTAGACGTGCATACTAAAAGAAACTCAGGTGGAAATCAAAATATTGGAAACACCCGTGATTAAAAGTGATATTTTTGAATGCACTTTGTAAGCATTAAAGTATAATAATAGCTACCAGATTTTTTTATAAAGAGAAATGTATATATTCTGGTAATATTCGTTAGCTTTATTGGAGTTCTGTAAGACTTGGATTTTTTTCAAAATCATAAAATGTTGGATCTCTCAGATTTTCGAAGAGATCAAATTGTGGGAGTCCGTCTAGCTGGAGCAAGTGTGATCGAAACATCCCAGTTTTTAGAGGTTTCTAGAGGTACGGTGTCTAAAGAGTCATGATTGCTTACGTACTACAAGACAAGCTCGGCAATGCAAAATAGTGGAAAGAGAAATATGTTAAATATTCTCTTTATCTCTCTTGAAACACAATTTTTTCCCCTTCAAAAGGACGCAATATTAAAAGAATAACTTTTGAAATCTAATGGACGAAGTAAAGTATCCTAATTTATAAAAAAAGCTGCAATTCATTTAACAGAATTCTTTCGCTCTACCTACCTGTGTGAATCTACATTTTCAACGATAGATACAATTAAAACAACGTATTATTCCCATTTCGCAGATGATCATTTAGAATCCATTGCAAGATTAACAGTTAGTAATTATATACCGAGATATTTAAGATTGGTACGGATAGGATGTGTGTGTGTGTGCAGACTAAATCTTCTGATGAGACTTTAACTACGAGAACTAACTTTAAATGGAAATTATTTATTTTTTGATGTATTTTGAATTGTTTGATAATAAATGCATAATTTGATATTAAATTTGTGGGTATAATTATTATGTTTGTGTTTTGAGTTTTACTTAAAACACTGTTTTAAAAGTCTAAGTTTTTTTATTGCAGTTATGTAGGTAAGTACATATTTTGTATTTAGTATTGTTATAATATAAATATTTTTGAGGTTTTTTTTGCTTATCACACCTACGCCACAGAGTGGACCGCAACAACTTGAAAAAAATAGAATTAGATCGTTTCATCTAAAAGTCTGCCCCTGCTCTAATTCAACTGACATTAAATGTAAAAAAAATATCCATTTATACACTTTTTCAAAATTCTAATTTCAAATGTAGTTAGTCAAGGAAAATTTTAAATTATTTATTTCAAAAAGATTATCATGTTTATTTATATAGTAACTAACGATAAATTCTTAAACTCACTATATATTAATTGTTAGGTTCACATAAAAGACAGCACTGATAAAAACAAACATCACTGAATTAATTATTTTGTTTTATGAATTGTGAATCTGGCATTTTCATAAAAAAGTTAGTTCTAAGGTAAAAATCATAGATGATATTTTGGTGAATAAACGTTCATTTAAATAATTTAATGAAAGGAGTATTTTCTTAAATTAAACTACTTTCTGTTGAGTCTGTTACTGAAAAGTACGTAATTGAATATTTAAAGCCTAACAGTTAATGGATTCACACTTAACTTGGAAACAACACATCTTATATGATCGCGGTAAGTTTCGGAAAACCATGTTTAAACTTTTCTCCCTAATTGCCCGGAACTCTCATTTAAGAATAGAAAACAAAGTGCTTCTCTATACAGCCGTTATGCGTCTCATAATTGCTTATGCTTGTCTAGTCTAGGGCTATGATGCTAATACAAGCATTAAAATTCTGGATACTTTCCAAAATTCTTACATACGTATGATCATCAAAGACACTAGATATATGCGCAATGACGACATACGGAATGCTTTAAAAATCAATTGCTTTAAATCACACATTCAGAAAATTGCAATCAACTTTTTTAATGCTCTCCCTGATACAAATAGTGATAATATGCTAAACTTAATCCCTTACAAACCCAATATTAATACTAAAAGACCAAGAAGAATACTTCTTGATTCTTACAACCCTCCTTAATTTGTTCATTTTCTTGCAATAATTTTTACTATTGCATCTTAGTAAATTCAAAATTTTTTAAATTCTTTTTAATTTCCTCTTATTAAACTTTACCTACCCCACTGGACAAGCTCCTCCCACTTTCCCAATTCTCAGCCCCCGGGCAGCCAATCGGAATCTATGTTCACGCTACCACCGACCAATCAGAGAGCAGTCTCTAAGCTCTCACTCATGCTAAAAAATTCAACTCCACTGCACCCAGAAGAACTATAGGCACGCCTCCCGAATCTCCTTGCCACAGCCAATCATCATGATTCCACTGAGCAGAATGAAAAACTCCAATATCGCCATGCCCTCCATCGAAGATAATCAAGATATGGGATTGAGGACTATGGGCGTTGTACTGTAGGATCCGGATGCCTACCAGTACAACGCCCATTCAACAGTTAATGGAATTTTCAATACTTTTCATATATAAGGTTAGCTTTTTTAAAATTTGGCAGTGATTTCGGTGAAATTTTGGTTTGCCCTATTATTAATCACTTTTTTTGTTTTGTTTTCAAAAGCTCAAATAATCTATATATAATATGTAAAACATATAGTTCATTTTTAAAGCACACTTCTACCTCTAAAGGACTCTATATAAAACATAACAAGAGCAATGTCAATCGTATATTACAAAGGAAAGCAATTTCATTATTTTGTTCACTTTCTTGGTTTTACGTTCACCTTTTCATCATCATGTATCTTTTCAGATTCCTTAAGAAAGACTAACGACGCGGAAGGATACATTCTGTATTCCAATCCCGTTCTGAGAGAATTTCCGCTAAGCCTTAATGATCTCTTTCCATTTTCCATGAAAAGACGGACTTTCCCTTAGTCAGAATCCGGAATTCCCAGAAAGTTTTAACGAGATAGGCCTGCTTTAGTTAAAGATGAAAACTGTCCGTGCGAAAGACGTGTAAACGAGAAAATGCTCTTTTACAAACGTCTCTGAAAGAAAATTGTTGGAGTTGTTACAGTGAAATGGATAAGATTTCTGCTTTTCATTTATTCGAAATGTTCGTTTTAATAGTGGTATAAATTTGCTTTTCATGTGTGTGTGTGGGTTGTACATCATTTAGTAAGTTAAAATTAACTTAGTCTGAATCGATTTGAGAAATGATCACTTAAGGTATTCGACTACCCTAAAATTGTGAATTTTGCCAAAAATTAAAAAATTTTATGATTACATTTTATAGGCTGTCGTATTAGCTTTATAAAAATACCAAGTTTATTATTTTCCATTCACTGGAACAAAAACTACAAGTGTTTTAGTAATAGCAGATGCCATTATTTAAGTTAATGTAATATATACTTAAATACGCGTTTTATTCGAAATGTGGGTGTTTTTTTTTTAAATGCTCAAACGGGGAAGCGATTGCTAAAAAAGCTTTGAAAATAACTAACCAAAATTTTTTGTGTATGTTTTGTATGATAGTAGAAGTGTTTTAACCTTCAGATTTATCAATCACTGTTTTATTACAAAATTTACAATCCCTTATGTGAATATAATCACTGTTTTTTTTAAGCAATTTCATCTTTTTATTACAAAGATAAAGTGCTCTAGTTTTTGTAAATATTAAAATATCTCTTATCCTGAAGATCAATTCAAAAATGAATAACATAGTAACACATCAGAATTGAAAAAATTGAAAATCTGTTCATAAACTTTTGGTACAGAATGGGCCGCGTTTATATTGTTTTTTGTAAGCATTTACCCATTTTTTTTAGTAATATTAATTTCTTTTTCTCTTCTTCATTTTAGCATAATTTTCTTGAAATGTGCTAAACAAATTTAAAAACCATAAAATTTCCTCTTTTAAAAAAAAAAAAAATGTTGCCGCAAGTAGTCGGATACCTTAACTTTGAAACTCCGCCAAAAAAAATATTTCATCCAACTCTAGGCAAG
Source organism: Trichonephila clavata (assembly GCA_019973975.1). NCBI lineage: Eukaryota > Metazoa > Arthropoda > Arachnida > Araneae > Nephilidae > Trichonephila > Trichonephila clavata. Next base: position 50,523 of record BMAO01010851.1, read on the forward strand.
TTATTTCAAAAGAGGACACATTTAGTTAGAATTCCAAAATGGTACGACAGTTGCTGCAATTTTTATCCTAAAAAATTAGTGAAATACTTTTTTTTACAATACGACTTCCTATCAAAAACTTCAATCTTAAGTGTGTAAATCAAATTATGTAATAAATCTAGATATAAAGCGAAAAACATTTTTGTAATGCTTTAATGAATTAAATGTTCGAAAAATTTGTCTTCAACACGAATTGAAGCTCTACATCTTTTTAAAAATAATAGCTTGATGAGTCGTGAGTAACTAGATGTATTTATTTCTTTCATTGCTTCAGTAATCCTTTAACACAGTTCGATTATATTTTCGATTGGTTTAAAAGAAATTAGAAGGCAAGCACTTCAAACTTTTAATTAATAAAAGTATTACGAGTATGTTTTCCGTTTTCTTACTAAATTTATTGCTTAGTTTCAGTTACACACTTAAGGTATCCGAACACGTTCGGAGTACTTTTTAACAAAATAGCATACTAAAACATTATAAATGTTCTTTTAGGACTCAATACCAATAAAAATTACTATTTAACTATCAAAATTTAAAATAAATTCCTGAATTTTATAAAAATCACAATTATAAGTGAAATTTTAGCAATATTTTTGAAAAACTTCAAAGCAGTTAGAGAAAAAGTATTAAACATATATTAGTGAAAGTATTACTAAAACAAATTAGATGCATTTATCTCGAAAATGTACTAAAATTTTAATTTTTTATTAAAATATGAAAATTTTAGAGCTGATTGAGTAAATATTATAAGACATTTTACATTTTTTATGAGACTATCATTTAAATAACAAGCAATAATTCAAAAAGTATTCATACAATAAAAAATATTTTAGTACATTCTCTAGAAAATAAATATCAGGTTCAAAAAGTTTTATAGAAATACATTCGTAATATATTGAGTTATCTGACTCGCCATGATAGATTTTGAGCAATTTAAATGCCCACTTCTGGTAGATCAAAACTCCACTTACGGTTTTTCTAAATTTATAAAATTGATTGTAACTTGACCTCTAGGTAGTGTAGAAACAAAACAAAGTATGTTTCGTAAAATCAAAAGATGACTCTATTCAATATAATAATAAACAAAAATATCTGTCTCGACTGAATTTGATCATTTTCAACGTGTTCGGATACCTTAAGATTAAATTGCTTGAAATGAAGTCCTTTTGTAAAAAAAAAAATTGCTAATTATGGATACAAAAGAACGAATGTTGTACCATTCTGAAATTTTAACTAAATGAGCTATATTTTGAAGAATTTACCAAGGGTAGCATGCAATACCTTTCTTTTTGTGGAGAGTCAAAGTTGGATGACATCGTTTTCTCAAACTCCAACTCAAACAAGCTACGCTAATTTTAACTAAACCAGCAAAGTGTTTTGATCGATTTGTAATTGTAATTAATAGCACGACCATGTAAGTTGACGTTAATGAAGCAAGTAATATAAAAAAAATTAAGTCAATTCCAACTTTGAATGGATGAATAGAAAGTATTTTAATTACGATTGAAAATTTGGACAAGATATATATATGGAGAGAGTGAACTAATAGTAGGAATTGAAAGAAGAGTATGATTTATCTGCATTGTTGTAACAATGCACACTCGATTTGGCTAATCTGGTTGAAAAACCGGTTTTCGATGCCAACTTTTCTCATTATTTTAACAGTTACATTGTTACAACAATGGTGACGATTCAAGTTGGCATCGAAAACCTGTAATTAATTAACCGGTAGTTAATGAATTAATATTTGAAAAAACTGTATTGAAATCAAGTGTCATCCACTACAAGTTTCAAAAATTTATTTGAACTTGACTGGATGAATAGAAAGTATTTGATTAAAGATTGAAAATTTGAACAAGATATACATATATTAATTAGTTTCATTAACCTTATGCAAAATTGCGAATTAGAATTGTTATGTTTAATATCTGGAATTTTTGAATGTTGAATCATACGTGTGTGTGTTATTTCTTTTCTGTTAGAAGAAAATCTACTGTAATTACAGAGCGTTTCAAAATGACTACAGGTAACTGCTGAGCCATTCTTATATTTGAAAGACCACGTAACTGTTAGATTTGCTATTATATAATTTTCTCGATCATTTATAGATCCATTAAATAATTGTTATTGATTAATTTAAATCGAAATTTTTTAAAAATCACAACAATTTTATTAATCTATAAATTGAATTTCATCAAAACGTTCGATATTTTAACTAGTACAGTCATAAAAGGAAAATTATCTTTCTGTTTTAGCATTAAGTATAAATAATAAGCAATTTCAAATGGAAAAACATGAATATTCGATAGTTCAATAAAAATCAAGTTACAATTCTTACTCTGTATTTCATATTATTGATAGAAACTGACATAAAGTTTCAATACTATTCGTAACAGGTAGAAAAGTTACATCATGCTCCGCTAATTCCAATTTATATCTCAGATTTCAAAATTTGAGGTCTTCGTCCTCAAGCGATCCAAAAGTATGGAATCGTTTTCTCAGTCTGGAAATAATGATAGAATAAAAAGAATGGGAACTCTTGGAACAATCGGTGTTGTCAAAAAAGATTAGTATCGTAAGTCGTCTGCGGATGGAACCATTTCCCTCTAAGCCGACAAAGAGAATCTATAAAACAATCCAGAAGAGACATGTGTCTGCCGCTCACAAAATGGCACCGAAGACTGACAAAGCAAAATTTATCGCCAAACGCCACGATTCATCTTCCGACAACTTAACCACCTCCGAGAAATCTCTTTTCGGAAGCAGTTTCTTGATGCAGTCGTAGACTCCGGAAAATTTCCCTAATCATAGGGAATTTTATTAATTTTGAGGGATTTAGGAAATATTTGAGAGAGAGAGAGAGAGAGAGAGAGAAGTTCTGTTTTTTAAATGATATCTGTATTTTTACCGAATGAAATACGTTTGTTAGTATGATCTTAAAAAATTTCTGCTTCATCTGCATTTCTTGTCTCAGTTTTTATACTGTTGTACACATGTCTATTATTTCAACAAAAATTAATTTAATTTTTTATTTAATATATTGATGATCTTTGCAAAACGCAGTTTTTTTTTTCTTTTTCGATTGGCTGCATATTGGCAAATAAGCCTTTGCAGGCACTGCAAGTCCCCAAATTTTAGAAACATTCTATGGTGGCGCCACCTATTGGTGGCCCTCGCCATCAAATTTCGACGCTTGAATTAATTTTATTTCAATTTCACATAATCATATGACATGCCTACAGTGGCACACACAGAAATATTTCAAGGGAGGGTCCAGGGTCGAAAATCCACCATTCTCGTATCATACTCCAATACGGCTCCCAACATGTTCTTTTGATTTTGACGATTGTCGTTAAAAAAAACAGTAAAAATTAAACTATTGAATAAATTATTAGCATTAATTACTAGCATTAATAACAAATACTTGATTAAATTTTGCGTACTATACACATAGGATTATAATCATCGAAACAATATCAGGGGCTATGAGGTAGTGGCCGGCCTCGGGGACTCCACCCTTGTGTGCGTGACAGTGTGCTTACGATTTTCGCATCCAGAAAATCTATCGACTAGCCGGGATCGAACCCGCATCTTTGAGCTTCCGAAGCGGGCACGCTACGTCTAAGTCACCGAGCTGATTTTTCGAAACAAAGTGGACAAATTATTAGTTTTTATTTTTAACAAATATTCAATCATAAAGGACGTTTTAAAGCATGGGCCAACTGAGCCTTGGCCTCGGTCTCAGTAGGAGAGGGTCTCGTTCTCGACTCGGTCTCAATAAGATCATGGTCCGAATAATTTTAATCGTCAAATGTTATGCCCGGACATGTTCTCTGAAAAACTGAGGATTTCGAATTGTATGTCAACTGGAAACTGTGGCAAGCTGCATTATAAAATAATGTCCATCGTTCGTGTCTAGGCTGAGGCCTACCATCGTACACCATCATTTTCTCGAAAAGCGATAGTCTGTCCAGTCGGTTTGGGCCTAGGTTTGTGAATTTCGTTTATTTTTTACTGGTTACAGTTTATACGTATGTGCTCTCTACTTGCGACGGCTCTATCCGCGATCTTATTACTAATAGTCCTCTTGGGGAATTTTCGGTCTTTAAAAATTAGTTTATTATAAGACTCCCTCCCGAAGAAGAGAACGTGAGCATGCGAATTAGGACTACTATATATAGTCTAGGCTTTCAGGTTAGAAAGGGAAGAGCGGAGCAGTGATTAATCAAATTGAATGTGGGGCGCAGATATTTAGTAATTGATAACTGTATTACTTAAGGGGACGATCTATCACTGGAGATTGAATCTAGATTAGATATCTAAGGAGTCACAATTATTGAATTAAGGTAGTGTAGTAAAGTATTGAAAGTCTTCTCATTTCTCGCGTACCTCGTTGATTGTCTTCATATTTATTAATTGGGTTGATCGAACTTGTATTGTGGTCTGTACTGTAAATAAATAAAATTATTTTGAAATATGGCTAGTCTTCCTTCCGACCTCCCCACACTGCGGAAGAGAGAGCGCTTCCCTTACATGCTGTTTACTTAAATTAGTTGCAGCAGAGGCCTACTTTTGCACATAGGGGCCCAAGGCTACCAGAAATCTTAAAATGTCACTGTTCATAGAAAGACCCTCTGCAGCTTCATTGCTTAAGTAAAGAATATATCTGCTCGGATTTTACCGTTCTGCATGTAAAAGGGAGGGAAGGGGGGGGCGGGTGAACGCATGTGATTCGAAGATCTCACGAAGGTGTGGCGTAGATGTAGAAACAAAATACTTGTACCAACACATCGTAATCTGATCAAAGTTAAAAATCACGCAGCATATTGACTGTATCATTCAATGTATTTATTTCAATTAATGAATTGGAAATGAAAATTTTTATGCCAATCTATATTTAATTCAACCAATTTAAACTTCTTTTTAAAATTTATTTGAACCAAAAATAAAACAATACCTCTCCACTGATCTTCATAACTTTATTTTCGCTTTTCTAAATTCCATTAGAAAGACGACTATGCGTTCAAAAATCAAAATACTATTAAGCAGTAGGTGAAATAAAGAAGAATAGGCCCATTAAAAATCTAACAATCATAATTTTTCTCAAATAAAAAGATTAAAAACAACACCAAAATTTAAATCAAACAACAGCAATCATTTCTATGTAACAGAATTATTTCAAAACAGCGTATGTATTCAATATATTTTACTGAAAACCATTCAATAACACTTAAATGCAGGCTTTTAAGCACTTTGAAATGCAGAAACGACAACATTCATAGGGAATTTTTGTCCTGCTTTAGGGAAAAATATAAAAAAGCATCCACTTAAGAATACAATAGATGCGAAATTTTCTTTTCGAATGTAATTTATTTTGTTCCATCGAGGAACAAAATCTATGTAATAGCGGTTTATGTGGCAAGTAATGTTCTAAAGTTTTGTTGCGCACTGGCGTGTAATGGGATATATATCAAACGAAATGAATTTTTACGTCTAATGTAGTGGTAATGGTTTGGTGCTGCAATAAAAGGGAAATTTATCAGAAGGAATTTTGGTTTTGGTTGAATCCGGCTGTCGTTTGAGGGAAACAAGACATTGAATGAAAAGTTTAGTTACATTTCAAGCACATTTTTGTTTATTTAGTTGGGTGGGAAATGGAAAATATGCAGATATTTTTTTTCAAAATAAACATATAATAGGAAAATATGTTTCTTACCACCATTTAAAAAACTGAAAACATTTAACGCCAAAACTGAGGGGGATTGAAATATTTTTTTCCTGTTAAAATATATTGCAAAAAAAAAAAAAAAAGATATATTCAACAAAATTAAGCTTGTCAAGAGTACATTTTATTTGCATAGATATGTATATATGCACGTATTTAATAAAAATCAATGAAACAAAAACGTTCACATGAACTTAATGAAATTTATAACAAAATTTTCAAGTTTTTTGAAAAACAAAACATTTATT
>BMAO01010852.1:0-28729 GCA_019973975.1 Trichonephila clavata
AGAAATTTTTTCCCTGTTCATGACGTCTCCCCTGCCAAATATCCAAGAAATGTGAAAATTTCTATTGCAATAACTTTTGATCTAATTGAAATTTTGAAAAGCGCTACATGTATTCGCGATCAGCGTCGGATTTTACATCAGAAAATAGAGTTTGGTTGGAATAGGAGTTAGAAATTTTTCCCTGTTCATGACGTCTCCCCTGCCAAATATCCAAGAAATGTGAAAATTTTTATTGCAATAACTTTTGATCTAATTGAAATTTTGAAAAGCGCTACATGTATTCGCGATCAGCGTCGGATTTTACATCAGAAAATGGAGTTTCGTTGGAATAGGAGTTATAAATTTTTTCCCTGTTCATGACGTCTCCCCTGCCAAATATCCAAAAAATGTGAAAATTTTTTATTGCAATAACTTTGATCTAATTGAAATTTTGAAAAGTGCTACATGTATTCGTGATCAGCGTCGGATTTTACATCAGAAAATAGAGTTTGGTTGAATAGGAGTTAGAAATTTTTTCCCTGTTCATGACGTCTCCCCTGCCAAATATCCAAAAATGTGAAAATTTCTTATTGCAATAACTTTTGATCTAATTGAAATTTTGAAAAGCGCTACATGTATTCGTGATCAGCGTCGGATTTTACATCAGAAAATAGAGTTTGGTTGGAATAGGAGTTAGAAATTTTTTCCCTGTTCATGACGTCTCCCCTGCCAAATATCCAAGAAATGTGAAAATTTTTATTGCAATAACTTTTGATCTAATTGAAATTTTGAAAAGTGCTACATGTATTCGTGATCAGCGTCGAATTTTACATCAGAAAATAGAGTTTGGTTGGAATAGGAGTTAGAAATTTTTTCCCTGTTCATGACGTCTCCCCTGCCAAATATCCAAGAAATGTGAAAATTTCTTATTGCAATAACTTTTGATCTAATTGAAATTTTGAAAAGCGCTACATGTATTCCTTATCAGCGTCGGATTTTACATCAGAAAATAGAGTTTGGTTGGAATAGGAGTTAGAAAATTTTTCCCTGTTCATGACGTCTCCCCTGCCAAATATCCAAAAAATGTGAAAATTTTTATTGCAATAACTTTTGATCTAATTGAAATTTTGAAAAGTGCTACATGTATTCGCGATCAGCGTCGGATTTTACATCAGAAAATAGAGTTTGGTTGGAATAGGAGTTAGAAATTTTTTCCCTGTTCATGACGTCTCCCCTGCCAAATATCCAAAAAATGTGAAAATTTTTATTGCAATAACTTTTGATCTAATTGAAATTTTGAAAAGCGCTACATGTATTCGCGATCAGCGTCGGATTTACATCAGAAAATAGAGTTTGGTTGGAATAGGAGTTAGAAATTTTTTCCCTGTTCATGACGTCTCCCCTGCCAAATATCCAAAAATGTGAAAATTTTTATTGCAATAACTTTTGATCTAATTGAAATTTTGAAAAGCGCTACATGTATTCGCGATCAGCGTCGGATTTTACATCAGAAAATAGAGTTTGGTTGGAATAGGAGTTAGAAATTTTTTCCCTGTTCATGACGTCTCCCCTGCCAAATATCCAAGAAATGTGAAAATTTCTTATTGCAATAACTTTTGATCTAATTGAAATTTTGAAAAGCGCTACATGTATTCGCGATCAGCGTCGGATTTTACATCAGAAAATAGAGTTTGGTTGGAATAGGAGTTAGAAATTTTTTCCCTGTTCATGACGTCTCCCCTGCCAAATATCCAAAAATGTGAAAATTTTTATTGCAATAACTTTTGATCTAATTGAAATTTTGAAAAGCGCTACATGTATTCGCGATCAGCGTCGGATTTACATCAGAAAATAGAGTTTGGTTGGAATAGGAGTTAGAAATTTTTTCCCTGTTCATGACGTCTCCCCTGCCAAATATCCAAAAATGTGAAAATTTCTTATTGCAATAACTTTTGATCTAATTGAAATTTTGAAAAGTGCTACATGTATTCGCTGATCAGCGTCGGATTTTACATCAGAAAATAGAGTTTGGTTGGAATAGGAGTTAGAAATTTTTTCCCTGTTCATGACGTCTCCCCTGCCAAATATCCAAGAAATGTGAAAATTTCTTATTGCAATAACTTTTGATCTAATTGAAATTTTGAAAAGCGCTACATGTATTCGCGATCAGCGTCGGATTTTACATCAGAAAATAGAGTTTGGTTGGAATAGGAGTTAGAAATTTTTCCCTGTTCATGACGTCTCCCCTGCCAAATATCCAAGAAATGTGAAAATTTCTTATTGCAATAACTTTTGATCTAATTGAAATTTTGAAAAGCGCTACATGTATTCGCGATCAGCGTCGGATTTTACATCAGAAAATAGAGTTTGGTTGGAATAGGAGTTAGAAATTTTTTCCCTGTTCATGACGTCTCCCCTGCCAAATATCCAAAAAATGTGAAAATTTTTATTGCAATAACTTTTGATCTAATTGAAATTTTGAAAAGTGCTACATGTATTCGTGATCAGCGTCGGATTTTACATCAGAAAATAGAGTTTGGTTGGAATAGGAGTTAGAAATTTTTTCCCTGTTCATGACGTCTCCCCTGCCAAATATCCAAAAAATGTGAAAATTTCTTATTGCAATAACTTTTGATCTAATTGAAATTTTGAAAAGCGCTACATGTATTCGCGATCAGCGTCGGATTTTACATCAGAAAATAGAGTTTGGTTGGAATAGGAGTTAGAAATTTTTTCCCTGTTCATGACGTCTCCCCTGCCAAATATCCAAGAAATGTGAAAATTTCTTATTGCAATAACTTTTGATCTAATTGAAATTTTGAAAAGCGCTACATGTATTCGCGATCAGCGTCGGATTTTACATCAGAAAATAGAGTTTGGTTGGAATAGGAGTTAGAAATTTTTTCCCTGTTCATGACGTCTCCCCTGCCAAATATCCAAGAAATGTGAAAATTTCTTATTGCAATAACTTTTGATCTAATTGAAATTTTGAAAAGCGCTACATGTATTCGCGATCAGCGTCGGATTTTACATCAGAAAATAGAGTTTGGTTGGAATAGGAGTTAGAAATTTTTTCCCTGTTCATGACGTCTCCCCTGCCAAATATCCAAAAATGTGAAAATTTTTATTGCAATAACTTTTGATCTAATTGAAATTTTGAAAAGTGCTACATGTATTCGTGATCAGCGTCGGACTTTACATCAGAAAATAGAGTTTGGTTGGAATAGGAGTTAGAAATTTTTTCCCTGTTCATGACGTCTCCCCTGCCAAATATCCAAGAAATGTGAAAATTTCTTATTGCAATAACTTTTGATCTAATTGAAATTTTGAAAAGCGCTACATGTATTCGCGATCAGCGTCGGATTTTACATCAGAAAATAGAGTTTGGTTGGAATAGGAGTTAGAAATTTTTCCCTGTTCATGACGTCTCCCCTGCCAAATATCCAAGAAAATGTGAAAATTTCTTATTGCAATAACTTTTGATCTAATTGAAATTTTGAAAAGCGCTACATGTATTCGCGATCAGCGTCGGATTTTACATCAGAAAATAGAGTTTGGTTGGAATAGGAGTTAGAAATTTTTTCCCTGTTCATGACGTCTCCCCTGCCAAATATCCAAAAAATGTGAAAATTTTTATTGCAATAACTTTTGATCTAATTGAAATTTTGAAAAGCGCTACATGTATTCGCGATCAGCGTCGGATTTTACATCAGAAAATAGAGTTTGGTTGGAATAGGAGTTAGAAATTTTTTCCCTGTTCATGACGTCTCCCCTGCCAAATATCCAAAAAATGTGAAAATTTCTTATTGCAATAACTTTTGATCTAATTGAAATTTTGAAAAGCGCTACATGTATTCGTGATCAGCGTCGGATTTTACATCAGAAAATAGAGTTTGGTTGGAATAGGAGTTAGAAATTTTTTTCCCTGTTCATGACGTCTCCCCTGCCAAATATCCAAAAATGTGAAAATTTTTTATTGCAATAACTTTTGATCTAATTGAAATTTTGAAAAGCGCTACATGTATTCGCGATCAGCGTCGGATTTTACATCAGAAAATAGAGTTTGGTTGGAATAGGAGTTAGAAATTTTTTCCCTGTTCATGACGTCTCCCCTGCCAAATATCCAAGAAATGTGAAAATTTCTTATTGCAATAACTTTTGATCTAATTGAAATTTTGAAAAGCGCTACATGTATTCGCGATCAGCGTCGGATTTTACATCAGAAAATAGAGTTTGGTTGGAATAGGAGTTAGAAATTTTTTCCCTGTTCATGACGTCTCCCCTGCCAAATATCCAAAAAATGTGAAAATTTCTTATTGCAATAACTTTTGATCTAATTGAAATTTTGAAAAGCGCTACATGTATTCGCGATCAGCGTCGGATTTTACATCAGAAAATAGAGTTTGGTTGGAATAGGAGTTAGAAATTTTTTCCCTGTTCATGACGTCTCCCCTGCCAAATATCCAAGAAATGTGAAAATTTCTTATTGCAATAACTTTTGATCTAATTGAAATTTTGAAAAGCGCTACATGTATTCGCGATCAGCGTCGGATTTTACATCAGAAAATAGAGTTTGGTTGGAATAGGAGTTAGAAATTTTTTCCCTGTTCATGACGTCTCCCCTGCCAAATATCCAAAAAATGTGAAAATTTCTTATTGCAATAACTTTTGATCTAATTGAAATTTTGAAAAGCGCTACATGTATTCGTGATCAGCGTCGGATTTTACATCAGAAAATAGAGTTTGGTTGGAATAGGAGTTAGAAATTTTTTCCCTGTTCATGACGTCTCCCCTGCAAATATCCAAGAAATGTGAAATTTCTTATTGCAATAACTTTTGATCTAATTGAAATTTTGAAAAGCGCTACATGTATTCGCGATCAGCGTCGGATTTTACATCAGAAAATAGAGTTTGGTTGGAATAGGAGTTAGAAATTTTTCCCTGTTCATGACGTCTCCCCTGCCAAATATCCAAAAATGTGAAAATTTCTTATTGCAATAACTTTTGATCTAATTGAAATTTTGAAAAGCGCTACATGTATTCGCGATCAGCGTCGGACTTTACATCAGAAAATAGAGTTTGGTTGGAATAGGAGTTAGAAATTTTTCCCTGTTCATGACGTCTCCCCTGCCAAATATCCAAAAAATGTGAAAATTTTTATTGCAATAACTTTTGATCTAATTGAAATTTTGAAAAGCGCTACATGTATTCGCGATCAGCGTCGGATTTTACATCAGAAAATAGAGTTTGGTTGGAATAGGAGTTAGAAATTTTTCCCTGTTCATGACGTCTCCCCTGCCAAATATCCAAAAATGTGAAAATTTTTATTGCAATAACTTTTGATCTAATTGAAATTTTGAAAAGCGCTACATGTATTCGCGATCAGCGTCGGATTTTACATCAGAAAATAGAGTTTGGTTGGAATAGGAGTTAGAAATTTTTTCCCTGTTCATGACGTCTCCCCTGCCAAATATCCAAAAATGTGAAAATTTTTATTGCAATAACTTTTGATCTAATTGAAATTTTGAAAAGCGCTACATGTATTCGCGATCAGCGTCGGATTTTACATCAGAAAATAGAGTTTGGTTGGAATAGGAGTTAGAAATTTTTTCCCTGTTCATGACGTCTCCCCTGCCAAATATCCAAAAATGTGAAAATTTCTTATTGCAATAACTTTTGATCTAATTGAAATTTTGAAAAGCTACATGTATTCGATCAGCGTCGGACTTTACATCAGAAAATAGAGTTTGGTTGGAATAGGAGTTAGAAATTTTTCCCTGTTCATGACGTCTCCCCTGCCAAATATCCAAAAAATGTGAAAATTTTTATTGCAATAACTTTTGATCTAATTGAAATTTTGAAAAGCGCTACATGTATTCGCGATCAGCGTCGGATTTTACATCAGAAAATAGAGTTTGGTTGGAATAGGAGTTAGAAATTTTTTCCCTGTTCATGACGTCTCCCCTGCCAAATATCCAAAAAATGTGAAAATTTTTATTGCAATAACTTTTGATCTAATTGAAATTTTGAAAAGCGCTACATGTATTCGCGATCAGCGTCGGACTTTACATCAGAAAATAGAGTTTGGTTGGAATAGGAGTTAGAAATTTTTCCCTGTTCATGACGTCTCCCTGCCAAATATCCAAAAAATGTGAAAATTTTTATTGCAATAACTTTTGATCTAATTGAAATTTTGAAAAGCGCTACATGTATTCGCGATCAGCGTCGGACTTTACATCAGAAAATAGAGTTTGGTTGGAATAGGAGTTAGAAATTTTTCCCTGTTCATGACGTCTCCCCTGCCAAATATCCAAAAAATGTGAAAATTTTTATTGCAATAACTTTTGATCTAATTGAAATTTTGAAAAGCGCTACATGTATTCGCGATCAGCGTCGGACTTTACATCAGAAAATAGAGTTTGGTTGGAATAGGAGTTAGAAATTTTTTCCCTGTTCATGACGTCTCCCCTGCCAAATATCCAAAAAATGTGAAAATTTTTATTGCAATAACTTTTGATCTAATTGAAATTTTGAAAAGCGCTACATGTATTCGCGATCAGCGTCGGACTTTACATCAGAAAATAGAGTTTGGTTGGAATAGGAGTTAGAAATTTTTCCCTGTTCATGACGTCTCCCCTGCCAAATATCCAAAAAATGTGAAAATTTTTATTGCAATAACTTTTGATCTAATTGAAATTTTGAAAAGCGCTACATGTATTCGCGATCAGCGTCGGACTTTACATCAGAAAATAGAGTTTGGTTGGAATAGGAGTTAGAAATTTTTCCCTGTTCATGACGTCTCCCCTGCCAAATATCCAAAAAATGTGAAAATTTTTATTGCAATAACTTTTGATCTAATTGAAATTTTGAAAAGCGCTACATGTATTCGCGATCAGCGTCGGACTTTACATCAGAAAATAGAGTTTGGTTGGAATAGGAGTTAGAAATTTTTTCCCTGTTCATGACGTCTCCCCTGCCAAATATCCAAAAAATGTGAAAATTTTTATTGCAATAACTTTTGATCTAATTGAAATTTTGAAAAGCGCTACATGTATTCGCGATCAGCGTCGGACTTTACATCAGAAAATAGAGTTTGGTTGGAATAGGAGTTAGAAATTTTTTCCCTGTTCATGACGTCTCCCCTGCCAAATATCCAAAAAATGTGAAAATTTTTATTGCAATAACTTTTGATCTAATTGAAATTTTGAAAAGCGCTACATGTATTCGCGATCAGCGTCGGACTTTACATCAGAAAATAGAGTTTGGTTGGAATAGGAGTTAGAAATTTTTCCCTGTTCATGACGTCTCCCCTGCCAAATATCCAAAAAATGTGAAAATTTTTATTGCAATAACTTTTGATCTAATTGAAATTTTGAAAAGCGCTACATGTATTCGCGATCAGCGTCGGATTTTACATCAGAAAATAGAGTTTGGTTGGAATAGGAGTTAGAAATTTTTTCCCTGTTCATGACGTCTCCCCTGCCAAATATCCAAAAAATGTGAAAATTTTTATTGCAATAACTTTTGATCTAATTGAAATTTTGAAAAGCGCTACATGTATTCGCGATCAGCGTCGGACTTTACATCAGAAAATAGAGTTTGGTTGGAATAGGAGTTAGAAATTTTTCCCTGTTCATGACGTCTCCCCTGCCAAATATCCAAAAAATGTGAAAATTTTTATTGCAATAACTTTTGATCTAATTGAAATTTTGAAAAGCGCTACATGTATTCGCGATCAGCGTCGGACTTTACATCAGAAAATAGAGTTTGGTTGGAATAGGAGTTAGAAATTTTTTCCCTGTTCATGACGTCTCCCCTGCCAAATATCCAAAAAATGTGAAAATTTTTATTGCAATAACTTTTGATCTAATTGAAATTTTGAAAAGCGCTACATGTATTCGCGATCAGCGTCGGACTTTACATCAGAAAATAGAGTTTGGTTGGAATAGGAGTTAGAAATTTTTCCCTGTTCATGACGTCTCCCCTGCCAAATATCCAAAAAATGTGAAATTTTTATTGCAATAACTTTTGATCTAATTGAAATTTTGAAAAGCGCTACATGTATTCGCGATCAGCGTCGGACTTTACATCAGAAAATAGAGTTTGGTTGGAATAGGAGTTAGAAATTTTTTCCCTGTTCATGACGTCTCCCCTGCCAAATATCCAAAAAATGTGAAAATTTTTATTGCAATAACTTTTGATCTAATTGAAATTTTGAAAAGCGCTACATGTATTCGCGATCAGCGTCGGACTTTACATCAGAAAATAGAGTTTGGTTGGAATAGGAGTTAGAAATTTTTCCCTGTTCATGACGTCTCCCCTGCCAAATATCCAAAAAATGTGAAAATTTTTATTGCAATAACTTTTGATCTAATTGAAATTTTGAAAAGCGCTACATGTATTCGCGATCAGCGTCGGACTTTACATCAGAAAATAGAGTTTGGTTGGAATAGGAGTTAGAAATTTTTTCCCTGTTCATGACGTCTCCCCTGCCAAATATCCAAAAAATGTGAAAATTTTTATTGCAATAACTTTTGATCTAATTGAAATTTTGAAAAGCGCTACATGTATTCGCGATCAGCGTCGGACTTTACATCAGAAAATAGAGTTTGGTTGGAATAGGAGTTAGAAATTTTTTCCCTGTTCATGACGTCTCCCCTGCCAAATATCCAAAAAATGTGAAAATTTTTATTGCAATAACTTTTGATCTAATTGAAATTTTGAAAAGCGCTACATGTATTCGCGATCAGCGTCGGACTTTACATCAGAAAATAGAGTTTGGTTGGAATAGGAGTTAGAAATTTTTCCCTGTTCATGACGTCTCCCCTGCCAAATATCCAAAAAATGTGAAAATTTTTATTGCAATAACTTTTGATCTAATTGAAATTTTGAAAAGCGCTACATGTATTCGCGATCAGCGTCGGACTTTACATCAGAAAATAGAGTTTGGTTGGAATAGGAGTTAGAAATTTTTTCCCTGTTCATGACGTCTCCCCTGCCAAATATCCAAAAAATGTGAAAATTTTTATTGCAATAACTTTTGATCTAATTGAAATTTTGAAAAGCGCTACATGTATTCGCGATCAGCGTCGGATTTACATCAGAAAATAGAGTTTGGTTGGAATAGGAGTTAGAAATTTTTCCCTGTTCATGACGTCTCCCCTGCCAAATATCCAAAAAATGTGAAAATTTTTATTGCAATAACTTTTGATCTAATTGAAATTTTGAAAAGCGCTACATGTATTCGCGATCAGCGTCGGACTTTACATCAGAAAATAGAGTTTGGTTGGAATAGGAGTTAGAAATTTTTTCCCTGTTCATGACGTCTCCCCTGCCAAATATCCAAAAAATGTGAAAATTTTTATTGCAATAACTTTTGATCTAATTGAAATTTTGAAAAGCGCTACATGTATTCGCGATCAGCGTCGGACTTTACATCAGAAAATAGAGTTTGGTTGGAATAGGAGTTAGAAATTTTTCCCTGTTCATGACGTCTCCCCTGCCAAATATCCAAAAAATGTGAAAATTTTTATTGCAATAACTTTTGATCTAATTGAAATTTTGAAAAGCGCTACATGTATTCGCGATCAGCGTCGGACTTTACATCAGAAAATAGAGTTTGGTTGGAATAGGAGTTAGAAATTTTTTCCCTGTTCATGACGTCTCCCCTGCCAAATATCCAAAAAATGTGAAAATTTTTATTGCAATAACTTTTGATCTAATTGAAATTTTGAAAAGCGCTACATGTATTCGCGATCAGCGTCGGACTTTACATCAGAAAATAGAGTTTGGTTGGAATAGGAGTTAGAAATTTTTCCCTGTTCATGACGTCTCCCCTGCCAAATATCCAAAAAATGTGAAAATTTTTATTGCAATAACTTTTGATCTAATTGAAATTTTGAAAAGCGCTACATGTATTCGCGATCAGCGTCGGACTTTACATCAGAAAATAGAGTTTGGTTGGAATAGGAGTTAGAAATTTTTCCCTGTTCATGACGTCTCCCCTGCCAAATATCCAAAAAATGTGAAAATTTTTATTGCAATAACTTTTGATCTAATTGAAATTTTGAAAAGCGCTACATGTATTCGCGATCAGCGTCGGACTTTACATCAGAAAATAGAGTTTGGTTGGAATAGGAGTTAGAAATTTTTCCCTGTTCATGACGTCTCCCCTGCCAAATATCCAAAAAATGTGAAAATTTTTATTGCAATAACTTTTGATCTAATTGAAATTTTGAAAAGCGCTACATGTATTCGCGATCAGCGTCGGACTTTACATCAGAAAATAGAGTTTGGTTGGAATAGGAGTTAGAAATTTTTCCCTGTTCATGACGTCTCCCCTGCCAAATATCCAAAAAATGTGAAAATTTTTATTGCAATAACTTTTGATCTAATTGAAATTTTGAAAAGCGCTACATGTATTCGCGATCAGCGTCGGACTTTACATCAGAAAATAGAGTTTGGTTGGAATAGGAGTTAGAAATTTTTCCCTGTTCATGACGTCTCCCCTGCCAAATATCCAAAAAATGTGAAAATTTTTATTGCAATAACTTTTGATCTAATTGAAATTTTGAAAAGCGCTACATGTATTCGCGATCAGCGTCGGACTTTACATCAGAAAATAGAGTTTGGTTGGAATAGGAGTTAGAAATTTTTTCCCTGTTCATGACGTCTCCCCTGCCAAATATCCAAAAAATGTGAAAATTTTTATTGCAATAACTTTTGATCTAATTGAAATTTTGAAAAGCGCTACATGTATTCGCGATCAGCGTCGGACTTTACATCAGAAAATAGAGTTTGGTTGGAATAGGAGTTAGAAATTTTTCCCTGTTCATGACGTCTCCCCTGCCAAATATCCAAAAAATGTGAAAATTTTTATTGCAATAACTTTTGATCTAATTGAAATTTTGAAAAGCGCTACATGTATTCGCGATCAGCGTCGGACTTTACATCAGAAAATAGAGTTTGGTTGGAATAGGAGTTAGAAATTTTTTCCCTGTTCATGACGTCTCCCCTGCCAAATATCCAAAAAATGTGAAAATTTTTATTGCAATAACTTTTGATCTAATTGAAATTTTGAAAAGCGCTACATGTATTCGCGATCAGCGTCGGACTTTACATCAGAAAATAGAGTTTGGTTGGAATAGGAGTTAGAAATTTTTTCCCTGTTCATGACGTCTCCCCTGCCAAATATCCAAAAAATGTGAAAATTTTTATTGCAATAACTTTTGATCTAATTGAAATTTTGAAAAGCGCTACATGTATTCGCGATCAGCGTCGGACTTTACATCAGAAAATAGAGTTTGGTTGGAATAGGAGTTAGAAATTTTTTCCCTGTTCATGACGTCTCCCCTGCCAAATATCCAAAAAATGTGAAAATTTTTATTGCAATAACTTTTGATCTAATTGAAATTTTGAAAAGCGCTACATGTATTCGCGATCAGCGTCGGACTTTACATCAGAAAATAGAGTTTGGTTGGAATAGGAGTTAGAAATTTTTCCCTGTTCATGACGTCTCCCCTGCCAAATATCCAAAAAATGTGAAAATTTTTATTGCAATAACTTTTGATCTAATTGAAATTTTGAAAAGCGCTACATGTATTCGCGATCAGCGTCGGACTTTACATCAGAAAATAGAGTTTGGTTGGAATAGGAGTTAGAAATTTTTTCCCTGTTCATGACGTCTCCCCTGCCAAATATCCAAAAAATGTGAAAATTTTTATTGCAATAACTTTTGATCTAATTGAAATTTTGAAAAGCGCTACATGTATTCGCGATCAGCGTCGGACTTTACATCAGAAAATAGAGTTTGGTTGGAATAGGAGTTAGAAATTTTTTCCCTGTTCATGACGTCTCCCCTGCCAAATATCCAAAAAATGTGAAAATTTTTATTGCAATAACTTTTGATCTAATTGAAATTTTGAAAAGCGCTACATGTATTCGCGATCAGCGTCGGACTTTACATCAGAAAATAGAGTTTGGTTGGAATAGGAGTTAGAAATTTTTCCCTGTTCATGACGTCTCCCCTGCCAAATATCCCAAAAAATGTGAAAATTTTTATTGCAATAACTTTTGATCTAATTGAAATTTTGAAAAGCGCTACATGTATTCGCGATCAGCGTCGGACTTTACATCAGAAAATAGAGTTTGGTTGGAATAGGAGTTAGAAATTTTTCCCTGTTCATGACGTCTCCCCTGCCAAATATCCAAAAAATGTGAAAATTTTTATTGCAATAACTTTTGATCTAATTGAAATTTTGAAAAGCGCTACATGTATTCGCGATCAGCGTCGGACTTTACATCAGAAAATAGAGTTTGGTTGGAATAGGAGTTAGAAATTTTTTCCCTGTTCATGACGTCTCCCCTGCCAAATATCCAAAAAATGTGAAAATTTTTATTGCAATAACTTTTGATCTAATTGAAATTTTGAAAAGCGCTACATGTATTCGCGATCAGCGTCGGACTTTACATCAGAAAATAGAGTTTGGTTGGAATAGGAGTTAGAAATTTTTTCCCTGTTCATGACGTCTCCCCTGCCAAATATCCAAAAAATGTGAAAATTTTTATTGCAATAACTTTTGATCTAATTGAAATTTTGAAAAGCGCTACATGTATTCGCGATCAGCGTCGGACTTTACATCAGAAAATAGAGTTTGGTTGGAATAGGAGTTAGAAATTTTTCCCTGTTCATGACGTCTCCCCTGCCAAATATCCAAAAAATGTGAAAATTTTTATTGCAATAACTTTTGATCTAATTGAAATTTTGAAAAGCGCTACATGTATTCGCGATCAGCGTCGGACTTTACATCAGAAAATAGAGTTTGGTTGGAATAGGAGTTAGAAATTTTTTCCCTGTTCATGACGTCTCCCCTGCCAAATATCCAAAAAATGTGAAAATTTTTATTGCAATAACTTTTGATCTAATTGAAATTTTGAAAAGCGCTACATGTATTCGCGATCAGCGTCGGACTTTACATCAGAAAATAGAGTTTGGTTGGAATAGGAGTTAGAAATTTTTCCCTGTTCATGACGTCTCCCCTGCCAAATATCCAAAAAATGTGAAAATTTTTATTGCAATAACTTTTGATCTAATTGAAATTTTGAAAAGCGCTACATGTATTCGCGATCAGCGTCGGACTTTACATCAGAAAATAGAGTTTGGTTGGAATAGGAGTTAGAAATTTTTCCCTGTTCATGACGTCTCCCCTGCCAAATATCCAAAAAATGTGAAAATTTTTATTGCAATAACTTTTGATCTAATTGAAATTTTGAAAAGCGCTACATGTATTCGCGATCAGCGTCGGACTTTACATCAGAAAATAGAGTTTGGTTGGAATAGGAGTTAGAAATTTTTTCCCTGTTCATGACGTCTCCCCTGCCAAATATCCAAAAAATGTGAAAATTTTTATTGCAATAACTTTTGATCTAATTGAAATTTTGAAAAGCGCTACATGTATTCGCGATCAGCGTCGGACTTTACATCAGAAAATAGAGTTTGGTTGGAATAGGAGTTAGAAATTTTTTCCCTGTTCATGACGTCTCCCCTGCCAAATATCCAAAAAATGTGAAAATTTTTATTGCAATAACTTTTGATCTAATTGAAATTTTGAAAAGCGCTACATGTATTCGCGATCAGCGTCGGACTTTACATCAGAAAATAGAGTTTGGTTGGAATAGGAGTTAGAAATTTTTCCCTGTTCATGACGTCTCCCCTGCCAAATATCCAAAAAATGTGAAAATTTTTATTGCAATAACTTTTGATCTAATTGAAATTTTGAAAAGCGCTACATGTATTCGCGATCAGCGTCGGACTTTACATCAGAAAATAGAGTTTGGTTGGAATAGGAGTTAGAAATTTTTCCCTGTTCATGACGTCTCCCCTGCCAAATATCCAAAAAATGTGAAAATTTTTATTGCAATAACTTTTGATCTAATTGAAATTTTGAAAAGCGCTACATGTATTCGCGATCAGCGTCGGACTTTACATCAGAAAATAGAGTTTGGTTGGAATAGGAGTTAGAAATTTTTTCCCTGTTCATGACGTCTCCCCTGCCAAATATCCAAAAAATGTGAAAATTTTTATTGCAATAACTTTTGATCTAATTGAAATTTTGAAAAGCGCTACATGTATTCGCGATCAGCGTCGGACTTTACATCAGAAAATAGAGTTTGGTTGGAATAGGAGTTAGAAATTTTTCCCTGTTCATGACGTCTCCCCTGCCAAATATCCAAAAAATGTGAAAATTTTTATTGCAATAACTTTTGATCTAATTGAAATTTTGAAAAGCGCTACATGTATTCGCGATCAGCGTCGGACTTTACATCAGAAAATAGAGTTTGGTTGGAATAGGAGTTAGAAATTTTTTCCCTGTTCATGACGTCTCCCCTGCCAAATATCCAAAAAATGTGAAAATTTTTATTGCAATAACTTTTGATCTAATTGAAATTTTGAAAAGCGCTACATGTATTCGCGATCAGCGTCGGACTTTACATCAGAAAATAGAGTTTGGTTGGAATAGGAGTTAGAAATTTTTTCCCTGTTCATGACGTCTCCCCTGCCAAATATCCAAAAAATGTGAAAATTTTTATTGCAATAACTTTTGATCTAATTGAAATTTTGAAAAGCGCTACATGTATTCGCGATCAGCGTCGGACTTTACATCAGAAAATAGAGTTTGGTTGGAATAGGAGTTAGAAATTTTTTCCCTGTTCATGACGTCTCCCCTGCCAAATATCCAAAAAATGTGAAAATTTTTATTGCAATAACTTTTGATCTAATTGAAATTTTGAAAAGCGCTACATGTATTCGCGATCAGCGTCGGACTTTACATCAGAAAATAGAGTTTGGTTGGAATAGGAGTTAGAAATTTTTTCCCTGTTCATGACGTCTCCCCTGCCAAATATCCAAAAAATGTGAAAATTTTTATTGCAATAACTTTTGATCTAATTGAAATTTTGAAAAGCGCTACATGTATTCGCGATCAGCGTCGGACTTTACATCAGAAAATAGAGTTTGGTTGGAATAGGAGTTAGAAATTTTTCCCTGTTCATGACGTCTCCCCTGCCAAATATCCAAAAAATGTGAAAATTTTTATTGCAATAACTTTTGATCTAATTGAAATTTTGAAAAGCGCTACATGTATTCGCGATCAGCGTCGGACTTTACATCAGAAAATAGAGTTTGGTTGGAATAGGAGTTAGAAATTTTTCCCTGTTCATGACGTCTCCCCTGCCAAATATCCAAAAAATGTGAAAATTTTTATTGCAATAACTTTTGATCTAATTGAAATTTTGAAAAGCGCTACATGTATTCGCGATCAGCGTCGGACTTTACATCAGAAAATAGAGTTTGGTTGGAATAGGAGTTAGAAATTTTTCCCTGTTCATGACGTCTCCCCTGCCAAATATCCAAAAAATGTGAAAATTTTTATTGCAATAACTTTTGATCTAATTGAAATTTTGAAAAGCGCTACATGTATTCGCGATCAGCGTCGGACTTTACATCAGAAAATAGAGTTTGGTTGGAATAGGAGTTAGAAATTTTTTCCCTGTTCATGACGTCTCCCCTGCCAAATATCCAAAAAATGTGAAAATTTTTATTGCAATAACTTTTGATCTAATTGAAATTTTGAAAAGCGCTACATGTATTCGCGATCAGCGTCGGACTTTACATCAGAAAATAGAGTTTGGTTGGAATAGGAGTTAGAAATTTTTCCCTGTTCATGACGTCTCCCCTGCCAAATATCCAAAAAATGTGAAAATTTTTATTGCAATAACTTTTGATCTAATTGAAATTTTGAAAAGCGCTACATGTATTCGCGATCAGCGTCGGACTTTACATCAGAAAATAGAGTTTGGTTGGAATAGGAGTTAGAAATTTTTTCCCTGTTCATGACGTCT
The DNA here is from genome assembly GCA_019973975.1 of Trichonephila clavata. Lineage (NCBI taxonomy): Eukaryota > Metazoa > Arthropoda > Arachnida > Araneae > Nephilidae > Trichonephila > Trichonephila clavata. The sequence continues at coordinate 15,880 of BMAO01010852.1, forward strand.
CCCCTGCCAAATATCCAAAAAATGTGAAAATTTTTATTGCAATAACTTTTGATCTAATTGAAATTTTGAAAAGCGCTACATGTATTCGCGATCAGCGTCGGACTTTACATCAGAAAATAGAGTTTGGTTGGAATAGGAGTTAGAAATTTTTTCCCTGTTCATGACGTCTCCCCTGCCAAATATCCAAAAAATGTGAAAATTTTTATTGCAATAACTTTTGATCTAATTGAAATTTTGAAAAGCGCTACATGTATTCGCGATCAGCGTCGGACTTTACATCAGAAAATAGAGTTTGGTTGGAATAGGAGTTAGAAATTTTTCCCTGTTCATGACGTCTCCCCTGCCAAATATCCAAAAAATGTGAAAATTTTTATTGCAATAACTTTTGATCTAATTGAAATTTTGAAAAGCGCTACATGTATTCGCGATCAGCGTCGGACTTTACATCAGAAAATAGAGTTTGGTTGGAATAGGAGTTAGAAATTTTTCCCTGTTCATGACGTCTCCCCTGCCAAATATCCAAAAAATGTGAAAATTTTTATTGCAATAACTTTTGATCTAATTGAAATTTTGAAAAGCGCTACATGTATTCGCGATCAGCGTCGGACTTTACATCAGAAAATAGAGTTTGGTTGGAATAGGAGTTAGAAATTTTTTCCCTGTTCATGACGTCTCCCCTGCCAAATATCCAAAAAATGTGAAAATTTTTATTGCAATAACTTTTGATCTAATTGAAATTTTGAAAAGCGCTACATGTATTCGCGATCAGCGTCGGACTTTATATCAGAAAATAGAGTTTGGTTGGAATAGGAGTTAGAAATTTTTTCCCTGTTCATGACGTCTCCCCTGCCAAATATCCAAAAAATGTGAAAATTTTTATTGCAATAACTTTTGATCTAATTGAAATTTTGAAAAGCGCTACATGTATTCGCGATCAGCGTCGGACTTTACATCAGAAAATAGAGTTTGGTTGGAATAGGAGTTAGAAATTTTTCCCTGTTCATGACGTCTCCCCTGCCAAATATCCAAAAAATGTGAAAATTTTTATTGCAATAACTTTTGATCTAATTGAAATTTTGAAAAGCGCTACATGTATTCGCGATCAGCGTCGGACTTTACATCAGAAAATGAGTTTGGTTGGAATAGGAGTTAGAAATTTTTTCCCTGTTCATGACGTCTCCCCTGCCAAATATCCAAAAAATGTGAAAATTTTTATTGCAATAACTTTTGATCTAATTGAAATTTTGAAAAGCGCTACATGTATTCGCGATCAGCGTCGGACTTTACATCAGAAAATAGAGTTTGGTTGGAATAGGAGTTAGAAATTTTTCCCTGTTCATGACGTCTCCCCTGCCAAATATCCAAAAAATGTGAAAATTTTTATTGCAATAACTTTTGATCTAATTGAAATTTTGAAAAGCGCTACATGTATTCGCGATCAGCGTCGGACTTTACATCAGAAAATAGAGTTTGGTTGGAATAGGAGTTAGAAATTTTTCCCTGTTCATGACGTCTCCCCTGCCAAATATCCAAAAAATGTGAAAATTTTTATTGCAATAACTTTTGATCTAATTGAAATTTTGAAAAGCGCTACATGTATTCGCGATCAGCGTCGGACTTTACATCAGAAAATAGAGTTTGGTTGGAATAGGAGTTAGAAATTTTTCCCTGTTCATGACGTCTCCCCTGCCAAATATCCAAAAAATGTGAAAATTTTTATTGCAATAACTTTTGATCTAATTGAAATTTTGAAAAGCGCTACATGTATTCGCGATCAGCGTCGGACTTTACATCAGAAAATAGAGTTTGGTTGGAATAGGAGTTAGAAATTTTTTCCCTGTTCATGACGTCTCCCCTGCCAAATATCCAAAAAATGTGAAAATTTTTATTGCAATAACTTTTGATCTAATTGAAATTTTGAAAAGCGCTACATGTATTCGCGATCAGCGTCGGACTTTACATCAGAAAATAGAGTTTGGTTGGAATAGGAGTTAGAAATTTTTTCCCTGTTCATGACGTCTCCCCTGCCAAATATCCAAAAAATGTGAAAATTTTTATTGCAATAACTTTTGATCTAATTGAAATTTTGAAAAGCGCTACATGTATTCGCGATCAGCGTCGGACTTTACATCAGAAAATAGAGTTTGGTTGGAATAGGAGTTAGAAATTTTTTCCCTGTTCATGACGTCTCCCCTGCCAAATATCCAAAAAATGTGAAAATTTTTATTGCAATAACTTTTGATCTAATTGAAATTTTGAAAAGCGCTACATGTATTCGCGATCAGCGTCGGATTTTACATCAGAAAATAGAGTTTGGTTGGAATAGGAGTTAGAAATTTTTCCCTGTTCATGACGTCTCCCCTGCCAAATATCCAAAAAATGTGAAAATTTTTATTGCAATAACTTTTGATCTAATTGAAATTTTGAAAAGCGCTACATGTATTCGCGATCAGCGTCGGACTTTACATCAGAAAATAGAGTTTGGTTGGAATAGGAGTTAGAAATTTTTTCCCTGTTCATGACGTCTCCCCTGCCAAATATCCAAAAAATGTGAAAATTTTTATTGCAATAACTTTTGATCTAATTGAAATTTTGAAAAGCGCTACATGTATTCGCGATCAGCGTCGGACTTTACATCAGAAAATAGAGTTTGGTTGGAATAGGAGTTAGAAATTTTTCCCTGTTCATGACGTCTCCCCTGCCAAATATCCAAAAAATGTGAAAATTTTTATTGCAATAACTTTTGATCTAATTGAAATTTTGAAAAGCGCTACATGTATTCGCGATCAGCGTCGGACTTTACATCAGAAAATAGAGTTTGGTTGGAATAGGAGTTAGAAATTTTTTCCCTGTTCATGACGTCTCCCCTGCCAAATATCCAAAAAATGTGAAAATTTTTATTGCAATAACTTTTGATCTAATTGAAATTTTGAAAAGCGCTACATGTATTCGCGATCAGCGTCGGACTTTACATCAGAAAATGAGTTTGGTTGGAATAGGAGTTAGAAATTTTTCCCTGTTCATGACGTCTCCCCTGCCAAATATCCAAAAAATGTGAAAATTTTTATTGCAATAACTTTTGATCTAATTGAAATTTTGAAAAGCGCTACATGTATTCGCGATCAGCGTCGGACTTTACATCAGAAAATAGAGTTTGGTTGGAATAGGAGTTAGAAATTTTTCCCTGTTCATGACGTCTCCCCTGCCAAATATCCAAAAAATGTGAAAATTTTTATTGCAATAACTTTTGATCTAATTGAAATTTTGAAAAGCGCTACATGTATTCGCGATCAGCGTCGGACTTTACATCAGAAAATAGAGTTTGGTTGGAATAGGAGTTAGAAATTTTTTCCCTGTTCATGACGTCTCCCCTGCCAAATATCCAAAAAATGTGAAAATTTTTATTGCAATAACTTTTGATCTAATTGAAATTTTGAAAAGCGCTACATGTATTCGCGATCAGCGTCGGATTTACATCAGAAAATAGAGTTTGGTTGGAATAGGAGTTAGAAATTTTTCCCTGTTCATGACGTCTCCCCTGCCAAATATCCAAAAAATGTGAAAATTTTTATTGCAATAACTTTTGATCTAATTGAAATTTTGAAAAGCGCTACATGTATTCGCGATCAGCGTCGGACTTTACATCAGAAAATAGAGTTTGGTTGGAATAGGAGTTAGAAATTTTTTCCCTGTTCATGACGTCTCCCCTGCCAAATATCCAAAAAATGTGAAAATTTTTATTGCAATAACTTTTGATCTAATTGAAATTTTGAAAAGCGCTACATGTATTCGCGATCAGCGTCGGACTTTACATCAGAAAATAGAGTTTGGTTGGAATAGGAGTTAGAAATTTTTTCCCTGTTCATGACGTCTCCCCTGCCAAATATCCAAAAAATGTGAAAATTTTTATTGCAATAACTTTTGATCTAATTGAAATTTTGAAAAGCGCTACATGTATTCGCGATCAGCGTCGGACTTTACATCAGAAAATAGAGTTTGGTTGGAATAGGAGTTAGAAATTTTTCCCTGTTCATGACGTCTCCCCTGCCAAATATCCAAAAAATGTGAAAATTTTTATTGCAATAACTTTTGATCTAATTGAAATTTTGAAAAGCGCTACATGTATTCGCGATCAGCGTCGGACTTTACATCAGAAAATAGAGTTTGGTTGGAATAGGAGTTAGAAATTTTTTCCCTGTTCATGACGTCTCCCCTGCCAAATATCCAAAAAATGTGAAAATTTTTATTGCAATAACTTTTGATCTAATTGAAATTTTGAAAAGCGCTACATGTATTCGCGATCAGCGTCGGACTTTACATCAGAAAATAGAGTTTGGTTGGAATAGGAGTTAGAAATTTTTCCCTGTTCATGACGTCTCCCCTGCCAAATATCCAAAAAATGTGAAAATTTTTATTGCAATAACTTTTGATCTAATTGAAATTTTGAAAAGCGCTACATGTATTCGCGATCAGCGTCGGACTTTACATCAGAAAATGAGTTTGGTTGGAATAGGAGTTAGAAATTTTTCCCTGTTCATGACGTCTCCCCTGCCAAATATCCAAAAAATGTGAAAATTTTTATTGCAATAACTTTTGATCTAATTGAAATTTTGAAAAGCGCTACATGTATTCGCGATCAGCGTCGGACTTTACATCAGAAAATAGAGTTTGGTTGGAATAGGAGTTAGAAATTTTTCCCTGTTCATGACGTCTCCCCTGCCAAATATCCAAAAAATGTGAAAATTTTTATTGCAATAACTTTTGATCTAATTGAAATTTTGAAAAGCGCTACATGTATTCGCGATCAGCGTCGGATTTTACATCAGAAAATAGAGTTTGGTTGGAATAGGAGTTAGAAATTTTTCCCTGTTCATGACGTCTCCCCTGCCAAATATCCAAAAAATGTGAAAATTTTTATTGCAATAACTTTTGATCTAATTGAAATTTTGAAAAGCGCTACATGTATTCGCGATCAGCGTCGGACTTTACATCAGAAAATGAGTTTGGTTGGAATAGGAGTTAGAAATTTTTCCCTGTTCATGACGTCTCCCCTGCCAAATATCCAAAAAATGTGAAATTTTTATTGCAATAACTTTTGATCTAATTGAAATTTTGAAAAGCGCTACATGTATTCGCGATCAGCGTCGGACTTTACATCAGAAAATGAGTTTGGTTGGAATAGGAGTTAGAAATTTTTCCCTGTTCATGACGTCTCCCCTGCCAAATATCCAAAAAATGTGAAAATTTTTATTGCAATAACTTTTGATCTAATTGAAATTTTGAAAAGCGCTACATGTATTCGCGATCAGCGTCGGACTTTACATCAGAAAATGAGTTTGGTTGGAATAGGAGTTAGAAATTTTTCCCTGTTCATGACGTCTCCCCTGCCAAATATCCAAAAAATGTGAAAATTTTTATTGCAATAACTTTTGATCTAATTGAAATTTTGAAAAGCGCTACATGTATTCGCGATCAGCGTCGGACTTTACATCAGAAAATAGAGTTTGGTTGGAATAGGAGTTAGAAATTTTTCCCTGTTCATGACGTCTCCCCTGCCAAATATCCAAAAAATGTGAAATTTTTATTGCAATAACTTTTGATCTAATTGAAATTTTGAAAAGCGCTACATGTATTCGCGATCAGCGTCGGACTTTACATCAGAAAATGAGTTTGGTTGGAATAGGAGTTAGAAATTTTTTCCCTGTTCATGACGTCTCCCCTGCCAAATATCCAAAAAATGTGAAAATTTTTATTGCAATAACTTTTGATCTAATTGAAATTTTGAAAAGCGCTACATGTATTCGTGATCAGCGTCGGACTTTACATCAGAAAATGAGTTTGGTTGGAATAGGAGTTAGAAATTTTTTCCCTGTTCATGACGTCTCCCCTGCCAAATATCCAAAAAATGTGAAAATTTTTATTGCAATAACTTTTGATCTAATTGAAATTTTGAAAAGCGCTACATGTATTCGCGATCAGCGTCGGATTTACATCAGAAAATAGAGTTTGGTTGGAATAGGAGTTAGAAATTTTTTCCCTGTTCATGACGTCTCCCCTGCCAAATATCCAAAAAATGTGAAAATTTTTATTGCAATAACTTTTGATCTAATTGAAATTTTGAAAAGCGCTACATGTATTCGCGATCAGCGTCGGACTTTACATCAGAAAATAGAGTTTGGTTGGAATAGGAGTTAGAAATTTTTTCCCTGTTCATGACGTCTCCCCTGCCAAATATCCAAAAAATGTGAAAATTTTTATTGCAATAACTTTTGATCTAATTGAAATTTTGAAAAGCGCTACATGTATTCGCGATCAGCGTCGGACTTTACATCAGAAAATAGAGTTTGGTTGGAATAGGAGTTAGAAATTTTTCCCTGTTCATGACGTCTCCCCTGCCAAATATCCAAAAAATGTGAAAATTTTTATTGCAATAACTTTTGATCTAATTGAAATTTTGAAAAGCGCTACATGTATTCGCGATCAGCGTCGGACTTTACATCAGAAAATAGAGTTTGGTTGGAATAGGAGTTAGAAATTTTTCCCTGTTCATGACGTCTCCCCTGCCAAATATCCAAAAAATGTGAAAATTTTTATTGCAATAACTTTTGATCTAATTGAAATTTTGAAAAGCGCTACATGTATTCGCGATCAGCGTCGGACTTTACATCAGAAAATAGAGTTTGGTTGGAATAGGAGTTAGAAATTTTTTCCCTGTTCATGACGTCTCCCCTGCCAAATATCCAAAAAATGTGAAAATTTTTATTGCAATAACTTTTGATCTAATTGAAATTTTGAAAAGCGCTACATGTATTCGCGATCAGCGTCGGACTTTACATCAGAAAATGAGTTTGGTTGGAATAGGAGTTAGAAATTTTTCCCTGTTCATGACGTCTCCCCTGCCAAATATCCAAAAAATGTGAAAATTTTTATTGCAATAACTTTTGATCTAATTGAAATTTTGAAAAGCGCTACATGTATTCGATCAGCGTCGGACTTTACATCAGAAAATAGAGTTTGGTTGGAATAGGAGTTAGAAATTTTTTCCCTGTTCATGACGTCTCCCCTGCCAAATATCCAAAAAATGTGAAAATTTTTATTGCAATAACTTTTGATCTAATTGAAATTTTGAAAAGCGCTACATGTATTCGCGATCAGCGTCGGATTTACATCAGAAAATAGAGTTTGGTTGGAATAGGAGTTAGAAATTTTTCCCTGTTCATGACGTCTCCCCTGCCAAATATCCAAAAAATGTGAAAATTTTTATTGCAATAACTTTTGATCTAATTGAAATTTTGAAAAGCGCTACATGTATTCGCGATCAGCGTCGGACTTTACATCAGAAAATAGAGTTTGGTTGGAATAGGAGTTAGAAATTTTTCCCTGTTCATGACGTCTCCCCTGCCAAATATCCAAAAAATGTGAAAATTTTTATTGCAATAACTTTTGATCTAATTGAAATTTTGAAAAGCGCTACATGTATTCGCGATCAGCGTCGGATTTTACATCAGAAAATAGAGTTTGGTTGGAATAGGAGTTAGAAATTTTTTCCCTGTTCATGACGTCTCCCCTGCCAAATATCCAAAAAATGTGAAATTTTTATTGCAATAACTTTTGATCTAATTGAAATTTTGAAAAGCGCTACATGTATTCGCGATCAGCGTCGGACTTTACATCAGAAAATGAGTTTGGTTGGAATAGGAGTTAGAAATTTTTTCCCTGTTCATGACGTCTCCCCTGCCAAATATCCAAAAAATGTGAAAATTTTTATTGCAATAACTTTTGATCTAATTGAAATTTTGAAAAGCGCTACATGTATTCGCGATCAGCGTCGGACTTTACATCAGAAAATGGAGTTTGGTTGGAATAGGAGTTAGAAATTTTTTCCCTGTTCATGACGTCTCCCCTGCCAAATATCCAAAAAATGTGAAAATTTTTATTGCAATAACTTTTGATCTAATTGAAATTTTGAAAAGCGCTACATGTATTCGCGATCAGCGTCGGACTTTACATCAGAAAATAGAGTTTGGTTGGAATAGGAGTTAGAAATTTTTTCCCTGTTCATGACGTCTCCCCTGCCAAATATCCAAAAAATGTGAAAATTTTTATTGCAATAACTTTTGATCTAATTGAAATTTTGAAAAGCGCTACATGTATTCGCGATCAGCGTCGGATTTACATCAGAAAATAGAGTTTGGTTGGAATAGGAGTTAGAAATTTTTTCCCTGTTCATGACGTCTCCCCTGCCAAATATCCAAAAAATGTGAAAATTTTTATTGCAATAACTTTTGATCTAATTGAAATTTTGAAAAAGCTACATGTATTCGTGATCAGCGTCGGACTTTACATCAGAAAATTGAGTTTGGTTGGAATAGGAGTTAGAAATTGTTTCCCTGTTCATGACGTCTCCCCTGCCAAATATCCAAAAAATGTGAAAATTTTTATTGCAATAACTTTTGATCTAATTGAAATTTTGAAAAAGCTACATGTATTCGTGATCAGCGTCGGACTTTACATCAGAAAATGAGTTTGGTTGGAATAGGAGTTAGAAATTGTTTCCCTGTTCATGACGTCTCCCCTGCCAAATATCCAAAAAATGTGAAAATTTTTATTGCAATAACTTTTGATCTAATTGAAATTTTGAAAAGCGCTACATGTATTCGCGATCAGCGTCGGATTTACATCAGAAAATAGAGTTTGGTTGGAATAGGAGTTAGAAATTGTTTCCCTGTTCATGACGTCTCCCCTGCCAAATATCCAAAAAATGTGAAAATTTTTATTGCAATAACTTTTGATCTAATTGAAATTTTGAAAAGCGCTACATGTATTCGCGATCAGCGTCGGATTTTACATCAGAAAATAGAGTTTGGTTGGAATAGGAGTTAGAAATTGTTTCCCTGTTCATGACGTCTCCCCTGCCAAATATCCAAAAAATGTGAAATTTTTATTGCAATAACTTTTGATCTAATTGAAATTTTGAAAAGCGCTACATGTATTCGCGATCAGCGTCGGATTTTACATCAGAAAATAGAGTTTGGTTGGAATAGGAGTTAGAAATTTTTCCCTGTTCATGACGTCTCCCCTGCCAAATATCCAAAAAATGTGAAATTTTTATTGCAATAACTTTTGATCTAATTGAAATTTTGAAAAGCGCTACATGTATTCGTGATCAGCGTCGGACTTTACATAAGAAAATGAGTTTGGTTGGAATAGGAGTTAGAAATTGTTTCCCTGTTCATGACGTCTCCCCTGCCAAATATCCAAAAAATGTGAAATTTTTATTGCAATAACTTTTGATCTAATTGAAATTTTGAAAAGCGCTACATGTATTCGATCAGCGTCGGACTTTACATCAGAAAATAGAGTTTGGTTGGAATAGGAGTTAGAAATTTTTCCCTGTTCATGACGTCTCCCCTGCCAAATATCCAAAAAATGTGAAATTTTTATTGCAATAACTTTTGATCTAATTGAAATTTTGAAAAGCGCTACATGTATTCGCGATCAGCGTCGGATTTTACATCAGAAAATGAGTTTGGTTGGAATAGGAGTTAGAAATTGTTTCCCTGTTCATGACGTCTCCCCTGCCAAATATCCAAAAATGTGAAATTTTTATTGCAATAACTTTTGATCTAATTGAAATTTTGAAAAGCGCTACATGTATTCGCGATCAGCGTCGGATTTTACATCAGAAAATAGAGTTTGGTTGGAATAGGAGTTAGAAATTGTTTCCCTGTTCATGACGTCTCCCCTGCCAAATATCCAAAAAATGTGAAAATTTTTATTGCAATAACTTTTGATCTAATTGAAATTTTGAAAAGCGCTACATGTATTCGTGATCAGCGTCGGATTTACATAGAAAATGAGTTTGGTTGGAATAGGAGTTAGAAATTGTTTCCCTGTTCATGACGTCTCCCCTGCCAAATATCCAAAAATGTGAAAATTTTTATTGCAATAACTTTTGATCTAATTGAAATTTTGAAAAGCGCTACATGTATTCGCGATCAGCGTCGGATTTTACATCAGAAAATAGAGTTTGGTTGGAATAGGAGTTAGAAATTGTTTCCCTGTTCATGACGTCTCCCCTGCCAAATATCCAAAAAATGTGAAAATTTTTTATTGCAATAACTTTTGATCTAATTGAAATTTTGAAAAGCGCTACATGTATTCGCGATCAGCGTCGGATTTTACATCAGAAAATAGAGTTTGGTTGGAATAGGAGTTAGAAATTGTTTCCCTGTTCATGACGTCTCCCCTGCCAAATATCCAAAAAATGTGAAATTTTTATTGCAATAACTTTTGATCTAATTGAAATTTTGAAAAGCGCTACATGTATTCGGATCAGCGTCGGATTTTACATCAGAAAATAGAGTTTGGTTGGAATAGGAGTTAGAAATTGTTTCCCTGTTCATGACGTCTCCCCTGCCAAATATCCAAAAAATGTGAAAATTTTTATTGCAATAACTTTTGATCTAATTGAAATTTTGAAAAGCGCTACATGTATTCGCGATCAGCGTCGGATTTTACATCAGAAAATGAGTTTGGTTGGAATAGGAGTTAGAAATTGTTTCCCTGTTCATGACGTCTCCCCTGCCAAATATCCAAAAAATGTGAAATTTTTATTGCAATAACTTTTGATCTAATTGAAATTTTGAAAAGCGCTACATGTATTCGCGATCAGCGTCGGATTTTACATCAGAAAATGGAGTTTGGTTGGAATAGGAGTTAGAAATTGTTTCCCTGTTCATGACGTCTCCCCTGCCAAATATCCAAAAAATGTGAAAATTTTTATTGCAATAACTTTTGATCTAATTGAAATTTTGAAAAGCGCTACATGTATTCGCGATCAGCGTCGGATTTTACATCAGAAAATGGAGTTTCGTTGGAATAGGAGTTAGAAATTGTTTCCCTGTTCATGACGTCTCCCCTGCCAAATATCCAAAAAATGTGAAAATTTTTATTGCAATAACTTTTGATCTAATTGAAATTTTGAAAAGCGCTACATGTATTCGCGATCAGCGTCGGATTTTACATCAGAAAATAGAGTTTGGTTGGAATAGGAGTTAGAAATTGTTTCCCTGTTCATGACGTCTCCCCTGCCAAATATCCAAAAAATGTGAAAATTTTTATTGCAATAACTTTTGATCTAATTGAAATTTGAAAAGCGCTACATGTATTCGTGATCAGCGTCGGATTTTACATCAGAAAATAGAGTTTGGTTGGAATAGGAGTTAGAAATTGTTTCCCTGTTCATGACGTCTCCCCTGCCAAATATCCAAAAAATGTGAAAATTTTTATTGCAATAACTTTTGATCTAATTGAAATTTTGAAAAGCGCTACATGTATTGCGATCAGCGTCGGATTTACATCAGAAAAGAGTTTGGTTGGAATAGGAGTTAGAAATTGTTTCCCTGTTCATGACGTCTCCCCTGCCAAATATCCAAAAAATGTGAAATTTTTATTGCAATAACTTTTGATCTAATTGAAATTTTGAAAAGCGCTACATGTATTCGATCAGCGTCGGATTTACATCAGAAAATGAGTTTGGTTGGAATAGGAGTTAGAAATTGTTTCCCTGTTCATGACGTCTCCCCTGCCAAATATCCAAAAAATGTGAAAATTTTTATTGCAATAACTTTTGATCTAATTGAAATTTTGAAAAGCGCTACATGTATTCGATCAGCGTCGGATTTTACATCAGAAAATAGAGTTTGGTTGGAATAGGAGTTAGAAATTGTTTCCCTGTTCATGACGTCTCCCCTGCCAAATATCCAAAAAATGTGAAAATTTTATTGCAATAACTTTTGATCTAATTGAAATTTTGAAAAGCGCTACATGTATTCGCGATCAGCGTCGGATTTTACATCAGAAAATAGAGTTTGGTTGGAATAGGAGTTAGAAATTTTTCCCTGTTCATGACGTCTCCCCTGCCAAATATCCAAAAAATGTGAAAATTTTTATTGCAATAACTTTTGATCTAATTGAAATTTTGAAAAGCGCTACATGTATTCGCGATCAGCGTCGGATTTTACATCAGAAAATAGAGTTTGGTTGGAATAGGAGTTAGAAATTGTTTCCCTGTTCATGACGTCTCCCCTGCCAAATATCCAAAAAATGTGAAATTTTATTGCAATAACTTTTGATCTAATTGAAATTTTGAAAAGCGCTACATGTATTCGCGATCAGCGTCGGATTTACATCAGAAAATAGAGTTTGGTTGGAATAGGAGTTAGAAATTGTTTCCCTGTTCATGACGTCTCCCCTGCCAAATATCCAAAAAATGTGAAAATTTTTTATTGCAATAACTTTTGATCTAATTGAAATTTTGAAAAGAGCTACATGTATTCGATCAGCGTCGGATTTACATCAGAAAATGAGTTTGGTTGGAATAGGAGTTAGAAATTTTTCCCTGTTCATGACGTCTCCCCTGCCAAATATCCAAAAAATGTGAAATTTTTATTGCAATAACTTTTGATCTAATTGAAATTTTGAAAAAGCGCTACATGTATTCGCGATCAGCGTCGGATTTTACATCAGAAAATGAGTTTGGTTGGAATAGGAGTTAGAAATTGTTTCCCTGTTCATGACGTCTCCCCTGCCAAATATCCAAAAAATGTGAAATTTTTATTGCAATAACTTTTGATCTAATTGAAATTTTGAAAAGCGCTACATGTATTCGTGATCAGCGTCGGATTTTACAAGAAAATAGTTTGTTGGAATAGGAGTTAGAAATTGTTTCCCTGTTCATGACGTCTCCCCTGCCAAATATCCAAAAAATGTGAAATTTTTATTGCAATAACTTTTGATCTAATTGAAATTTTGAAAAGCGCTACATGTATTCGCGATCAGCGTCGGA
>BMAO01010853.1:0-27955 GCA_019973975.1 Trichonephila clavata
CCTTTGACTTACTCATTGCCTCACAAACGCATAAATGCATCTGACAAACCACTACCAATACTTTTATAACTTTCAGTTACGCATCAATTGTGTCACTCGCCAGAACCACTTTTTTAAGGGGTGTGCCGGATACTTTTGGCCAGATAGTGTATACAAGAAATCTACTCAAAAAGTTAAAAATAATAATAATATTTATTATGTGCATATTCAAAATTAAGTGCAAAATCGTGGCAGGTGTCTGGTGCTGATTACATGAATTATAAAAAAAAATCATTTAAAAATCCCTATATAATGTTTTTATTCGAATTAAAAATTAATTCAATTATTTTTCAAATTGTTTATGTTATGCTTGTATTTAATGCATATATGATATATACATAAGACAAATAGTGATGACGACAGACATAAATTAATCCCTTATCCCTATGAATTTGTAGTCTTCGACGAGAAACCCTCTCAATCGGATAGTATTTAGAAGAACAAAAAAAAAAATCAAAAGATACATAAATCACAAAAAAGTATTATTTAAAAAAATTACAACTTATATTTCCTTTAATTTTATTTATAATCCAAAATGACTATCATTCATTATAGATGTAAGTAAAATTATGGAAGAGTCAAGAAACCCCAAAGTGTTGAAATACTATTGGAAGAATTCGAGAAAAAACAGGAGAAAAGTATAAGAACTTGTTCCTGCAAGCAGTTAAACTGGAAAACAAAAGAGCGATCTAACAGGTATATTATTAACGGATTTTCACCAAGTAAATATGTTACAATTTATATAACAGCAATTATGTTTTATTCGACAAGTCCTTTTGTCATTAAAATAAATTTTAGATTCGATATTCAAAGAGGGATCTTCGAAGCTTTGGTGTCAAAATTTATGTAAAAAACTTCGATCGAAAAATAATTTGTTTCTTCTTTTACGCATGGTAGTCTGTTAGAAGTTGTATAATAAGACATGTCCATCAACAAGAGTCAGAGATTAACGTATGCAATTTGATATCAGTACTCTTTCAAGTAAAAACAATAGCTTTAAATAAGAAAAAGGGACCGTGTGGGATTTGTTTTCATTTTGTTCATAAGGAAATTTAAAAATACCTAAGATAATATTTAAATATACAAAATTGGCTCTATATTTTGATAAAATTTGTTCGGTTCTAAAAGATTATCCTCTAATCCTATTGTTCAATTAAATGTAAGGAAAATTTCGTAACAACGGGAAGTTTCCTCTGAAGAGAGTGAAGTAAAATGGTCATTTAACCCTTTGAGATACAAAAAATAGGAAATGTGATGCACAATTTCCTCTTCTGCTCGGAAATTCAGACTTCGTTAACAGTTAAAAAGGAAGAAAAAATTCAGTAATCTACCCAAAATAGAATCAGTGCCCGATTCTCGATCGAAACAGTTCTCGACGTCTGGGAGACGTAAAAGGCCATAATGGCTCATGAAATGAATGTCTCCTGGAATTTGGTTACAAAGTAAAAACTACAGAGACCATGTCCTTATTTTCTGGGGGAAAATAGCTCAGTTTATGCCGTGTTCTTTAACATTAGGTAAAAACAACAAAAATATTGTAAAACATTTGTAGTATTAAATAATTCTACTATAGACTTTGAGCAACAGAAAATGTGATTTAATAATAAGGGACTGGGATTCTGTACATTTTAGGCGGTATAAGTTCTAAGAAAATATCTCAGGGTGTGCTTGAATATATAAAAAAAATATTGAACTTAACATGTTTCAAAACTGTAAAAATCAGATATGTGTTAATTAGGAGCTTTCGTGTAAAGATTTCTTTTCGTAAAATAGCCCCTGTAATAATTGCAGAAGCAATCATTAACTTATTTTATTGTTCTGCATAAATGGAACTCATATTTTTGGTAAAATTCGGATGAATAATAAGTTTATGTTTTAACTTTAGCAATGGAGAAAAAAGTGAGAGTAAAGAAAGGATGTTGTACACTTTATATGCAGAGAATGATTACTATTGTAGTTTGATATTATGGATATTATTACTGATATTATGGATAAAAATATGTAATAAGTCAAAAAGCCTTACAACAAATAAAATGGTTTGATTGTTATTTTTAATATGGTTTTGAAAATACCATGATACGCAAATAACATGACGGTGTAAAAACAAAAAAATAGTAAAATACAATTTGATTTTATCTCCCCCATCATTTGATATTCCATTATACCTGCCAACAATAACGTATACCAGTTATTCTTAAACTGTAGGGCGTGCTTCCAAAGGGGATGATAACCCTACGTAAGTGACGCGAGTATATCGAAAACTCAAAGAGAATTACTTTTTAAAAAGTTATTAATTTACTAAAAGAAAGCAAATCAAAATACATCTGACGTAATAAAAATAAAATACACGTTGCATATTTCTGTTAGAATCTGTCTCAATTTAAAAATTATAAAAGAAGAGTAACATAATATACCTTATTACTTAAAAAAAGTAACTTACTTAAAAGTAACAAATACAAAATGAAATATTTATTTCGATAAGTATGCAATATTTTAGTCAAAATGCATTAGTACAGCATTCAATAATTTATTATTGTATGAGGAGGGAGTGATGAAAATAAGGATTGAAAATTGGGTCGCAAAAATTGAAAGTGTAAGAAGCACTGACGTAGTATATTATGTACAATGTATGGCAAATGTAATGTATTATTATTATCCAACGATAAAAAAAACAAAAATAATTATTTCCTTGCACATATATTCATTTTTACCAGCGGTCATGGACAGTCGAGTAGCAAGGAGTTGTTTTTTATAACTGAACGTCACACATCCCAGCAACACCAATATTGAAGATACGTGGGTGGAAGCTACTTACCTGATTGGAGATCCTAACTTAGCCATCAAGCTCATGAATTCATAAATTAACGTAGTTTGGTAATTAAAGGAATCCATTTTTGTATTCACTGAGTGGACATGGCAGATAAAATATCACGCCGAAGGTGTATCTTCTAGCGATTTAAGCCTGTTGTTCTTTCTTACATTCAGACAGCTTGTGCACCATTTCGATAGTACCATGTGAAGCGCAATGCTTTAGACTTACTACTTTGCCCACCAAACTGCATTGCTGCATTGTCCTTCTTGTTCTTTCGACATATCAAACATATCTAATCAATGACCTGACTACAGATGACCAGTGTACATCTGCTACTACTACACCAGATCAACCTTAGCAATGTTTGGAAACTGCATGAGCTGACAAAATCATAGCTACGTAATCGAGCCATGTTTCATTTAAGGCTTAAGCATGTAAGAGTGCATGACAAGCGTGGATGAAGCATTCTATGCTGATTCCATGAGCTTCCTTATGTCTAGAAGACAATGTTTCCAATGCATATGCTTTGTACTGTGTGTTATGACTCGTAAAGTTTATATTGGTATATATATATCACATAATCCGACATACTTTTAAATAGCATTTTTTTAAAATTCTGGCAGATTCGCCGTATATTGCGTACGTTTTTTTACGAAGAAATCTGAAATATACAATGTCTTGTTGTTTGAAGTTTAAAAATGGTATGCGAGTGGATTACAGCAAGGAATGAAATTAAACTGATACAATTAAAAAAACATATTAAAATGTCGTATATCTAAAAATATATACGGAAAGGAAGAAAGAAAATTATTTATGAATCGCAGTAACAGAGATGATAAAAATGAAATACGATTCACATCGTTTTGTCTGAAAATGAAACGGAAGACGAATATGGTGACTTTTTCGAGCTAAACAATAATCAAAATTCATAAGGTCTGCATTTCCTTAAAATAATTATAATTTAGATACACGTTGAAATTCGTTTCCTTTTTTTTATTTACGGCGTATAACGCGCGTACCTTTAAATTTATATCCAGTTTTAGCGTTAAAAGCGTGCGTTTGTACGCTTGATTTTACGGTATATTTTAATATATATATATATTATATATTTATATATATATATTAGATTCAAAACTTCATTTTACTGTTGATTTTGCTTGCCACCGAAAATATCTTAATAACTTTAGACTAAATTAATTATATAACGAATATCTTATATTGGCTATTGTTCTGTATATATTTTCTGACGAATATTTCGAGAGAGAAAAAGTTTTGCTTCAACAATAATAGCACAACATTTAGCATCTATTTTTGAAACATATGTTTCCGATTTTCTTCATACATTTATTGTATTTATTACAGGTTACAAAAACAAAGCTTCTTTTCTCATATCCGAATATGAGGATTTAGATTTTGTAAAAAGCATCGCCGAGGAAGTGAAAAAATTGACGCCTCTTTATAAAGAAATACACGCTTACGTGAGAAGGAAGTTGATGAAGTTGTACAAAAATGAAACTATAATGAAAGATGGACCTATTCCCGCACATCTACTGGGTACCTTTCTTTGTTTTCTTTAGTGTTATTGTATGTTATAAATATTACATTATTTATTACATTATGAGTAATACTGTGTGTTGCAACATTTGAAACGTAAGATTTCAAATGCAAAACATGCTCTTTTCTACTAACTTCCAGAGAATATTAACGCACATAATCATTTTATTTATTTCATACATAATTTTTATCAGAAATTTATGTATGAAATAAATGAAGTGAAGATACTAATGAAGGCTGCTACATTTGCAACTTATGTTTGATTTCCTGGAATAAATTCAACTTTTACATTTATATTTAGGTAGTTCAATGAAAACATTAAAATTAAATGAATTAAACCATAACTGCCATTCATTTTTCAACATATATATTTTAACATAAGATGTATGATTTTGTTGAAATATGTTTGTACCTAGCGGTCTTTATATTTTCTGTATCACTAGAAAAGTAATAATTCTTAATTTAGCTACACATACACTTCTCTGACACAACAGACGAGTCAAAAATATTTCACATCAATTAAAATCTTCAAACTACAAAAAGTTCCAAAAAAAGTAACATTTCAAAATACCAATATAGCGTAGTACAATTTATTATCTAGGATTTAAAAGAAAACCCTTTTACTCTCTCTCTCTCTTACGAGATATAAAGCACAATTTACAGTATATTTCAACAATATGAGTAACGAGGAAGTCCAACTTATACTAAATTAATCAAAAAATGCAGGTGCCCTTAAAATTGTTTCAATAAAGTGATAGAATCTCTCGAATTTTCTTTGATGTATGGGATCCAAAGATCATTAAAAATTTGTAAGAACGTCTCAAAGTGAAATTCCTCATTAGCATCAATTCTTGCCTGAGGTGCAACAAAGTACTGAGCACACTAATGTTCAAAAATAAGAGAATTTGCACATTTTGTCGAATTTCATGAAAATGAGCGAAATCTGAAAATACTCCTTTAAAATAAACATTCAAATATTATACATAGAATACTTAAGCGTATGCGTGTGTAGGGTTAGAGTCAGTTGAGGAAAAGGTTTTATAAGCACTCCCGCCACAATTGCAGGTTTTTCCGCTGACACACCTCACCGAATTCCTTGTGTTTTTTAAAAGAAATCAGTTAAATTAAAATAGTAAAAATCAGTTAATACCAAAGCTAAATGATGAAACGAGGAGCAAGTCGTGAATAGGTAGGCCAGTCTCAATTCAAGACTTGTGGAGATTTCGATTTAACGTCCAGTGATGTGTTCAACTTACGAAACAGTTTCAGGATCTGTTGAAAGAAAGCCAGGAAAAGGTCGCTCAAGAGCCGTTATGGCCAACGAAAATCGCTATTGTCCATTATAGCAGCATGTAACAAGGGTGCTAAAGCTCTTTTCAGCTCTTTCGTGAGTTCTTTGGGATCACAGAAACCCAAGTTTTAAGGGTGATTGCTTGCAAAATAATTCAAAAAAGAGGGTTGTTTATAAGAAACCTGTATTTTGCTTTCCACTCAGCTCTTCGGAGAAGAAAATCCGTTAAAAATAATGCAGAACTCATAGAGATAGGAGCATGAATAAATAGGTGGCCGTTCTCTTCGTTGATGAGTCCCGATTCAGCTTAATCAAGGATTTTCCCCGTACAGAGACAAACAGAAACATAATACTTGCTCTCCAATGTTCGAGAAGTCTATCATTACAGTAGAGGAGGCTTAATGGTTTGAGTAGCCATCGCGGTGAATGGCCACACACTCCAACATGCCTTTGAAGGAGGCACTGGAACTGCTATGCTAATGTCTTGGAGTACTATGTTCGCTATTTAAGGAGTGCATTGATTCTGATTTTGTTTAATGCATGGCAACATACGAGTTCATAGAGCTCATCTGGTTGACGAATTTGCAAAAGAGAGAATAGTCGACATCTGGATAAGCCAGTCAGAACTCCAGACTTAATCCCTTAAATTCATGATTAGGACGATCTGGGGAGGGAAATTGCAACTCGCAAACCCCTCCAAAAACCATCCAAGGCATGAAAATAGAGTTGCAGTGCAAGTGGGATTAATTGCCAAAATATCCTAATAAATCACCTTATTCCTGGTATAAAATCACGGTGTGTGAGGCCTGTTTATCTGAAAAAGGGGACCTCTTTCAGATAAACAGGCCTCGCCCCATACACCCTATAACCATTTTTTGTTAAATTCTGTAACTGCTGTTTCATTCCTTCCAACTTTGATACGTTTATTAAGCTCGATTATTTGTGTGTATTATAACTGTTAAATAGTTCTTGTTTTTTTCTATTAAGTCCACCCTTTGTGCATACAAAATCTTACTAAAATCTATCAAATAGTTCTAGAGATAATCGACTAAATTTGAATGTTCTCATAAATATGAACACCAGAGTGGTTAATGAATCTAAATTTTAAAAGGAAAATATACTCATTTCTGAATGCCAATTTTTCAACTAAATAAAATTATCTTTTTTCACTCTTCTCTTCCTCTACCTTACTCACTTTTCTATCTTATTACGAAATCATTGGGTTGCTTTTATAAGGCGGTTGCAGAAGGCTAAATAAACTTTAAGGGATATTATCTCATATTAGATTAAGATCGGGCTTCCAAGTAGCCCGCTACAGAGTGTTCTTCATGAAAACAGTTTGCTTGTCATTTATTCATTCCTAGAAACAAATTGCATTTTGTAAAATATTTTCCGCTTTTTGATTTTTGTGATGCTCTCTCATATTACCTATCATAATTTTTAATGATATTAATATATTATACTTGCTTCTGCACCGCGGTAGCCTAGTAGTCAACGTCACAAACTTGTTGTCACCGTGTAATGAGTTCGAGATTATAGCTTCTGAAAATCGCCTTGTGAGTAAAGAGGTGAGGAACATTAAATTTGTAAAGATTCAAACGTCTTCCCGTTAGCGTGGAGTGGACGTTAGAAGAAAAAAGTTGTTATATTAGATGTCACACTCGTCACTTGACCATGGTTCAAGATTTCGAAATTTGTCGCCAAAAACCCTCGTATTGTTGAACATGGCGACGTTAATATTCACTCGCCTACTCATAATTTTTTTTAAAAAAATGCATCGGGTATTTTCTTATTGTTAATCCAATTTCGAAGATGCATACATCTTGTTGAAGAAGTGAGTCGCACAAGGCAATTTTATAGCTTAAAAATAAGACATGTTGATATCTTACATGTACACAAATACCTTGGGTTTTGATAGTACAGCATTTTTAAAATCAGATGAGATCATGAAACAGGGTAAGCTTCAAAACCGCACTCTCTATAGTGTAAAGTACGACAATGGCAATAATGCTGTTTAGTATTAAATAGCACAAGGCAAGTTAGAAGGCACTATAAAATTAACAAAAGCTCTTATAAAGAGTAGGGATTAAGGAAAACAAAAAACGTTTTGACGGGAATGTAAGTTTCTTTTAAGACTCGGTAAAAAGCCTCTTGAATAAGCCTTAAAAATATCTAAAATTTGCTGTAGGTTTAATTGTTATTCAGAGAAAAATTGAAAGAGAATGCTTTAGGGTTTACTAGACATGCAAGTGGTAGAATTCTGCATCAGTCTAAATGATATAAATAGAACCAGAGAATCGATATGCAAGTTTACTATATATTTCGATGTAAAAATAAGTCATTTTTGAAACAAACGTCCATTTTCATGAAAAGAAGAACAGCTTTTATTTTTTCCATAATGCAACAAATATTTATGTATGAAAATACATTATTGTATGTAGAAATTGATCTTCCCACCTAAAACAAACAACAAAGAACGAATTTATTACATGAAGAAAAAAAAATTGTTACTTTTATATCAATTTTAGAGTGAAGATAATTTTTATTATGTTTTTTGAATATTTTCTTATGTAACTTACAGCAATGAAAGCTGAATGTAGTTTATAGAAGTTTTAATAATTGTTTTTGTCTACGAACTTGCTTTTTTAATGATTTTGAGTTCATGTTTTTAGGTAATATGTATGCTCAACATTGGTCTCACATCTATAAACATGTAGTACCTTACCCAGACGTTAAGGATCGACTCAATATCACAGCAGCAATGCTCAATAAAGTAACAATTTTTCTTAAAAACTTTATATACTTGAAATTATTTTCATTTACAAAATCTCTGGTAGGATGCAAATTTTAATAAACTTTCGAATGTCTTGAGGTTCAATTTCTAATCAAACTTAACTCATTTTTATTTATTGTAACAATATTTTGTTGGGTATTTTTTTCAAATTATAAATTTAAATATATATGTGTATTTATTTCAGGACATTCGCTTTACATACTTTACTTAGGAAGATCTTAAGAGCATAAATGTTAACGTATTTTATGATTGTGTAAAGTATTCATAAAGGCTTTTAAGCATAAAAAAGTGTTTCTTTATTCAAATTTTTTTCATTATAAGGCTCTAGTCACCGATCTAATTAAACTTTTACGTGTAGAAATTGCAGTTCTAATTTTTAAAATCTAACACGATAAAGAGAGAACTCAAGTGTTGAATTTGTGCTATGATTCAAATATAACTACAAAGTGTTAAATCCTAGTTTAGCACATTAATTATTCAGGGACAAATTTTTCGCAAATGGCGCAAAAGAAATTAGCACGTTTTTTAAAATGGCGTTTAAAGAAAACATGGTTTCCACGAAACAGCTTCAAGAAGGAAAACAAATAAATAAGCATGATATCAGATAGTGGGATAAACGTAGAATAGATGCATGGTGGATTGATTTCAGTAACACACATCTCCTTTTTCTCTAACAAATGCATATTTTTACGTTTCCACTACTCACGTGGAGATTTTTGTTTTTCATTTATTGTAAGACATGTGAAGTGGCGCGCTTATCCGGAGGACAAAACCCGGGACCTTTGGATCCGAAACCGAGTAATTTAGTCACTACACCAAAATGATCCCCATGGTGCGGAGGTTGCTGCTAGTTTATATAGATGATATCGCTACACACACCCTACCAGTGAGTTGGTGGTTAGGCGAACGAACGATTTCGTGCGAGCGATCGGTTGGAGGAGTTGCATCACGTGAGTTTGACGACTTTTTTAGCTGCGTCAATGACGAGTTGGCTGCGTCAAGTGATTTTGACGAGTGGTCGGGTGCTCTTTTTGCGGATAGATGGCGTCACGACAGTTCAGAAGGTTTTTTTGCATGGCCAGGGTCATCAATTAAGTGACACGCTTATCGGGAAGACAGAACCCCGTCCTTTGGATCCGAAACCGAGTAACTTAACCACCACACCAAAATGATCACATGGAGCGGAGGTTGTTACTGGCTTATATACATGATATCTCTACAGATGTAAAGCATCACAGGCTGTTAACCCGTCATGCTGAGTTACTATCAATCCTAGTACTTACATATTAATCAACAATCGTCAACTCTATTAATAACTCGTCTAGTTGGCAACCCCGATTTCCTATGAGTCGTACGCGTTGAATTGTCAATCATATGTTTCGCTTAATATAATGTCCCCAATAGGTTACGATAATACATACGTAAGTACTAAATCCTTCATTAGTATACCAGTTAATCTCTCCTTACTTCCGTCGTCTATTCAAAAGCATTTATTCCCTTTTCACAGTCATTTTAAAAGAACCAGTACTTATATATGTATATATTAACATAAACTTCCTAGCATACACTTTTTTTCATTTATTTATCATCAATTGGGTGATAAATAAACGTTGTCTTAAAAACTAAAGAAAAAGCCACTCCGTTTGATTTCCATTTCCTACCTATTGGTAGGATTACCAACTTGGCACAGAAAAATCTTCCAAACCTTTGGCAGCAAACATTTGTCGACAAAATAAGGCGCTAAATTAGGCTCCCAAACGCTACATTAATTACAGCGAATGCAACGGCAATCGCTTATGAATTTTTTGTTTATGATATCCGACTGCCCTAAAATTGTGAATTTTGCCAAAAATTGACAAATTCTTTTTATGATTTTATTTTATAGGCCATCTTATGAGCATTATAAAAGTACCAAGTTTATTATTTTCCGTTCTCTAGGAAAAAAAACTACAAGTGTTTTAGTAAAAGCAGTTATACTTTAGATGTTATACTTTAAAACGCGTTTACTCGAAATGTGTGTTTTTTTTAAATACTCACGGAATTAGCAATTGCTCAAAAAGCTTTGAAAATAACCAATGGAAATTGTTTTTGTATGTTTTGTATAATAGTAGAAGTGTTTAACCCTCAGATTCATCAATCATTGTTTTATTACAAAATTTACAGCCCCTTATGTCAATATAATCACTGTTTTCTTAAGCAATTTCATATAATAACTAAGATAAAGTGTTCTAGTTTTTGTAAAAATTAAAACATATCTTATCCTGAAGGTCATTTCAAAAATGAATAGCAGGGCAACCCATCAGAATTGAAAAACTGAAAATCTTCAGAAACTTATGGTACATAATAGGCCGCGTTTATGTTATTTTTTGTCGATTTTACCCATTTTTTCCATTTCAGCAATAAAAATTTATTTTTTTTTCCTTAATTTTAGCAAATTTTTCTTAAAATGTAGTAAACAAATCTAAAAACAACAAAAAAATCCCCATATCTCCATTTTTTTAAAAAAAAAAACTTGTCGCAAGTAGTCGGATACCTGAAGTCGACGAATAACTCCCTATACAAAATAATACCACTTTAATACATAAGCTAAGATAAATTCCCCTTTAGCAATTTTTTATAATGACTGAAGCCTTGTATGTATGTCTCTTTATAGGAAATGGAACCAATCGATATGTTTATGATGGCTGAAAAGTTCTTTACTTCAATTGGAATGAAGAAAATGAATCCTCGATTTTGGCAGTTTTCTGTATTAGAAAAACCAAAAGGTGACAGAAAAGTCAATTGCCATGCTTCAGCACACAACATGAATGACGGGGAGGATTTCAGGTAAGTTGTATTGAGTAAAATATGTATATTTGTAAATTAAGTAGGATATAATAGTTGTGAAGCAAAGTTTCTCCGATTTTTTTTCAATAGAGTTTTTTACTGGCATGACTTCATGCCAAAATGCAGAGCGCTTATTTGTACACGATAAATTACCACGGAAATTACGTTTCAAATTTGTAAAATTACTGATTGCCAAGCTTCTTCAGGTTAACTAGATAACCGACGGAAATTCGAAATCGTAAATCTTATTTTACGCATTGGAAATCAATTCTGCTGAAAAACTCACTGTACTACAAGATAAATCGCACAACGCATTCGGATTGCTAATACAGTAATAAACTGAACTTAGTGATAGGGAAGACTGAGTAAACACCGCGTAATTAGGGGTATAACTTCGCATATAAATGCTCTTATAACTTATTTTTAGTAGAGACCGGAGACGATATGAAATAATAGCTTATAATAAAAAAAGTTTAGTAAAATCTTAGTTAACAGAAGTACAAAATTGAAAAACAAAGTTATTTTGAAACAGAAGGTTTCACAAAATTTTACATAGTAGCCTGCCGGTCCAAATATTTTTTCCCTCCAGGACAATGTCCTCGTAGCCATGCTAATAATTTTTTTACTCCTTATTTTGATGAAAAATATGCTCTTCGTTGGAATATGTGCAATCCACTCTCGGTAATTCGATATTGAAGAGACTAATGAAAAGCTTCGAATCATCAAGAGTGTAAGAAAAAACTCCCGATTTTTTTTCAAGCACATTTAAATTTCAAACTATGTAATAAAACAAAAATTGCACATATGTATAAAATTACTTTAAAATATTTAAAAAATATTTATACTGCATAGTATATACAAATTATACAGTATAAATATAATGCACAAGTTTAAAATCATGTATTAAAGGAATATATTTATGTAGTAATTCTCAAACAGGACTCTTTCCCGCCCCACCAAATCTCTTCCATTCCTCATTAAAAATAAAATCGTTTCGCACCTGGCAGTTTCTCTCACACACTGTCCTCAACACTGTTGTTTATTTAAAGAAGGGTCCAGTTTGGTGCCACATGCTATAATTCACAGATGATCCATAAATCGTTATGTTAGTCCGAAGCAAATAGCACAATCTTACGCATCTCTTTTTCAAAATAGTGGACCATTTTTTCTGAACATATGTGTAGCAAGGCGACATGACCCGGAATCACTCGCGTCCAGGGTATGAAATACGCGAAGAGGCGGCATCGAAAAAAATATATTTAGAATTAGCCTACAAGCTAAGTCCCCTCAAAGGATATGACCGTCAAGTTAGCTACACGAGAAACAATCCATTTTCCAAGAAAGGTTTACAAGAAGCATTTAAAAAAGTTAAACGTTGGGTATGACACACCCTGCGCGAGAAGTGCCGGGTTAAAAGATATAAATGGCTGATAATAGGTGCGATCAGAACTGTCCACTTGAAGAAGGAAAGCAATTAAAGTGTCTTTTCGCCTCAGGAACCAAAGGTAAAAAGAAGTGTTAGCAGACAGATGATCACCAAATGGGATATGTTAGAGGGGAGACACGAAGAGACAATACAACACAAAACATGTAAGCTCCAGCCTGTTCGAATTGTCGAGAGTTTTATAAGATAACTTCGAATTATTGCGTGTTGTAGTCTAGCCAGCCACAGATTTTACTTCGAAATATTGAGTGTACCAAACGTATTGTTTTAGTTCGAAATATCAAGAGTTTTTCTAGTGACTGGTCATATACTTCGAATTAGCGAGAGGTTCGTATTATTGAAAGTTTGAAATAGCGAGAGTCAACATTATTTTCTAAAATTTGTAAAAATTTTTGAATTAAACTCTGTGACCTTCAGACAAATTCGCAACCGTCATTCAAACGTCTGATTAAACTGGGTGTAAAGACTCGAGTTTTTCAAAGCCTTGCTCTTGCTCACGCATTTCTATGAGTTCAACAATTATCAACTCCTGATTGTAAGCATCCATCAGTTCCTGAACGTCATTACCACCCATTTCTAAATTTACTTGCCTGCCACGATCGACAACTCTTTCAATCACATTACCGATTTCATCAGGTTCTGGGATTGATTCCGTCTGAGTTCAAGTGATGAAAAAATAGACGAATCAGACACAGCAAAATTTGAAAATCGCGTAAGTTGGGATAGCTTATGTCGAGGTATTACTGTATTAATACACACACCTTAATTGCTAAGTGATTACTAAGTTACATGGGAGTAAAAAAGAATAATTTGAGCTGATTTTTATTTAAAAAAATTCTGATTCACAAAGAACTTTAATTTTCGCTTGTACAACCGTTCACAGTTTTCAATAAATACAGAATTTAGGTGTAACAAATAAATATATTTAACTGACTAAAAATTAGAAAGCTCAAGGTAGGTATGTTCTGTCTTAATCTCATGGAGTCAAAACGTATCGATGGGATTGATTTCTGCATTTTGTGTAATTATTTCCTGGAAAGCATTTTTAAATAACCAAAATCCAAAATGTTCTAATGAAATAAAATATGCTGCAGCTGAACCGGTAAATGATTAACATACGAAGATATTTTATAAGCCATACCGAAATTCCATTTCGTTAAAGAAAGAATTACTCTATTATAGATAAAATTTATAAATATATTTTTAAAAAGAAAACTAAAGCCTTTTTACACTCATGCTAACATATTTCCAATAGTTAAGAAGAATAATTTCGGTTAGATTTTCTGTTTTCCATTTTACACATATACTTATATCCGGTGGTCAACGCAAGATAGTATCAAAATATTTCAGTCTTCTAAAATTCAAACGTTATTGTTAAGTAATTCGTACAATAGATGGCGGTGATGATAATGAATTTAATTAAAAGGGGATTTACATGTTATCTGAGAGGAAAAACAATTGGATAACAATGTTTAAGCAATAGAAAAAATAATTTTTGGTCTATGTCACAATATAGAAATAACACATATATTTGCAGGAAATAAACAATTTTCTAATAATGCAGTTAACTATTTTAAGTCATCTTACGTTCTTTTTGCAATAAGAGAGGGGGATGCTAACGTATCCATAATGAAAACTTGTTCTTATATATTTTTAGTTACATATATTGAAAAAATAGAGGTTTTCTTTTAAAATGGTCAGTATTTTTATGTATTTTTCAGATAGCTATCAGCTAAAAGTAAAGGTATTGAATTTCATATTTTTAAAAAAAATCTTAAAACCATCTATTTCTAAATCAAGCTAAGTTCATTGCATTTTGGTTCAGAATATGATTTACAGTTTTTCTAACAATTCCTGAGTATCATTAAAAAAGTAGAATTTAGTTTAGGAACAAAAAAAATTCATTTACCCAGAAAAATGATTAAAATCTGATGAATTTAGAACCAGAACTTGAAAATAATGTGGAAATGGATTATTGTTTTTAGTAAAATACCTTAACTATGCTTGTTTGGTGACAGTACGCATTAGACGAAAACAAGTTAAACGAAGTATTTGAGACCAAACAGAATGAACATATACAAAAATACATTTTAATATAAAACGTAGAAAGAAATAGTTTTGCTTCAAATTTTACTTTAAATGTATACAAGTAATTAAAGTTTTACCTTGTAAATAAGAAGTGACACACACTCACATGCATAAGATTAAATAAAGAAACAATTACTTTTTATCTAAATATTTCGTAACAAAATTGAAATATAAATGAACTTTGTTGTTCAAAATTAAGGGACGCCCAATTCTCATAGATTTTTTCACACTCACCAATTCTGTGAAATTTTTTCTCTGCCAATTATATTGCAGCCAACAAGATGTAACAATTAATTCTGAATCATATAATAGTTGAAGTATTTTAAAGGTATAATATCCTTCATTCCTTATAGAAAGATGATATATGTAACCAGAACATAGAGACTAAAACGAGTTAGTTTGACGAAAAAGAAATTGTTTGATATCAGATAGTTTTACTACCGTCATTGCTAATTTTGTTTCATTAGTTCAATATACACTTCCTCGAGAGGAAACCTGCGTTTTCTGTATAGGCTTTCTTTTATGTTTTATTACTCTTGCGTTCTATCTCGTTTTCGAAAAGACTTCCTGTTAGAGAACCATTTTATTTTCCGATGAAAACCAGACGGTCACTTTTTTCACGTGAAAGAGTTCTGAAAACCTTATTTCGATGTGAAAATCTAGAAAAAATTCTTACATAAAATCTCCAGTTTAGGATTTCAAATTCGACTCCTACAGAGGTAACAAGAAACCAATGAATAAATGATCATTTAGGTATGTCCAACAGGAAACATTCCATGTCACATTTTCCAATCTATTGCCCTCATGTTGAGAAATAGAGTTCCTCATAGATTTCTCAAGTTGAGAAAATGTAAATTTATAATTTTAAAAAATAATTTCTACTCCACTTGTGTGAATATCCACTTTCTTGAACATTTTAGATTACGTAAACTATTCATATAAAAATATCTTAAATACCGGAGGATATTTTTTTCTTACTTCTCCCCTCTTTGTATTTTGCTCAACATTATTTTTATTCTTCATTCAAATTATGTATTAATATATCGTCAAATTACTTTTCCAGCACTCCTTATTGTTATTGTCATAATAAATGTGCTATTTTTTTTATGCTTAGAATAAAAATGTGCTCCACTGTGGATGCTTCTACATTAGAAACAGTTCATCATGAAATGGGACACATTCAGTATTACATGCATTATTCCCATCTCCCATATGCATTTCAAGGCTCTACAAATCCAGGTAACAACTTCATTTGAACTTCTCCATAGCTATTTATTGATTGTTGAGTATTTAAGTAGCTTAAAAACATAGCTTTCTTAAAACATAAATAAATATATTGAATCATAAAAAAATATATTATTATTATTGAATCATAAAAATATTATTTTTTCTGAAAGGAACCTAAAAATATTATTAAAGAAACTTGCGTAGGTGAATGGTAATTCGTTCCAGACAAAATAATTATACGCTATGAAAATAAGCTTCCATACTACATTCTGAAATACGTCATAATCAAAAATACTACAAACATACTTGGATGAAAATTTTTTGGCAATTTAATACAATAAATTTTCGCATTTGATGTAACTATAATTTACTTAATAGTAACGTTTACTTGTTGAAACATTTATTGAACCAATCCTTCTGAGCAAAATTTTCAAAAAAAATGTGTCACAAACTTTTTTTTTTAAATGTATCATTTTAGTTCCTATTCCCTGATTATTCGAGTGTTTTTCCTTTGAAATAGATATGCATGGAACTCATCTTTATTCCTTCTAATATTACAATACTATTTTCTACAAAATAGGAAAATTAATATTTTTTTGAGAAGTGCAGAAGTGAACTCTGCTCAAATTAAAGGACAGTTGTTCTCCATTCTAAGGTTAAACAATTATCAAAAAATTAAATTTAGAAGCAAAAAGAGGCGGTAAAATTACTTCAAATGATATTAAAAACTTAATAGTAATTTTAATGCAAAATCTATTTAGTATTGTTATTAAATTACTCGAAGATTATACAATTACATGATTTTGAAATACAAAAAGGGTTCTATAAATTATGTGTTTTGAATGTATTATTTCACATTTTTAAATTGAATAAGCTCTTTTTTAAATCCTTAATAGGTGTCCATGAAGCAATTGGTAATGTTATATCTTTGTCTGTGAAGAACGCTAAATATTTAAAGAGTATTGGTCTTATAAACTCAACAAAAACCAGCAAAGGTATTGAAATTTAATCTTTGTCTTTTTTAAATGTAATTCTGCCATATGTTTAAATACATTTATGAATTGATTTTTAGTAGAAATTTAGAATATATCCTTAAAAAAAATTCGTATCCATATTATTTAAATGTATTGAAATCCATTCTTAACCGTTATAATGTAGACTGTTTGGATTTGCTGTTAAAAATATTTAAATATAATATTTATGATAAAAGAGCAGACTTTAATTTTAACCTTAAAGTTATTTTTTTGCATCGGTAACCTCCACACCTCAATTTACAGAAACGTCATGCTTAATTACAAATAAATTATGTTCGATTTACTAATCCAACAGAAACATTTCACAATCACAAATGTTTTATTAATATTGTTAAGAACATAATTATTTTGCCAACTTGCTATGTACATATATTTTTATGAATGATGTAAATAATAAATTATCATAATTTGAAATTCTTCTCATTTCGATTGTATACTTTCTGTCTTTTTAATAAAAATAATTTTCAAACGTGTTATACAGATGGTGTCATTGTCCTCTATCTGTATTGATTGTTATTTAGATTTAGTTATTATCTTGTTAATTGTCATTTCAAACACTGTGTAATATTTTCATCTTTCTTAATTGCATTATTTTTGCTTCTATTTCATTTAATGTGATATTCTTAAAAAATAGTTTTGCTTTTAACTAGCTTACTCTTTGATTATATATGTAAATCTCTGACCTAAAGGATTTTCAATATTAGTTTTTATAATTTTTCTCTTCTTTTAAAAATAAATATAATTTTTTAGTGTTGAAATGAAAGTTCAAAATTTTGTTTATGAATATGAAACAGTTTAACCTTACTTCCCTGCTCTAAGTCAGCAAAATTTTAAAATAGAAATATATTTATACATAAATATTTTGTTATGTAAATTTATCATAATCTTTGCATTTAAATCTACGTTTATATTTTAAAAGAAAAATATGGGGAAAATACAATGCAAAAAAATCACTTGACCATGTAAAGGAAAACGTCAGATATTCTTTAAAATTACATCAGTGTTTTAGATGAAAGATTTAACAGCTTAGTAAGGCATGCGCCAGCTATTATGATATACTTTTACAAGGAATCGCCAATAAACTTGCTATGTTGTAGCATAACAATATATAAACAATGGATTTGATAATCAAGAAATTAAAACTAAAATAAATATAAGTAAACATATAAAAATTCAATTTGATCAAAATGAAAAACTATAATATTTTATTTAGCTCCCAACATAGGAGAAGTACAGTTAAGCTTGCTCTGAAGGAACTTAACCTTCATTTTAAGCCTAATGAAGTTAAGCCTAATAACACACATCACGTGCAATTCTATAATACTCTAACAAACAATTAATCTAATAGGAATAGCTATTGTAAAATCTTTCTATATTATTGTTTTAGAATTTGTTACGAAATATGTTCATACGAAATCTATTAAATATTAAAATAGGTTTATATTCCCTAAACAATTCAATCATTGCCTTCAAATCGAAAAATAAGAAAAAAACATGCACCATCTTCAAGCAAACAGCCTATTTAAAAAAATGTACTGAAAACGCTAAAATGAGATTAAGGGTTGAAATATTCTTGAAAATAGAAAATTAAAATTAACCTTCTCAAGAATAGTTACGTAAACATCGCTAAATTTTTAATCCCAGAAGAAATTAGTTCAATTAAAAATATCAGTTTCTTTTTTCTCTTTTGTTCAAAAATTCCATTTTAATAATAAGGTAGGAAGTACAATTTATTCAGAAACATCCATAGCTGCATAAAGCTGTTGGAAATGTGAATGCAATCTCAATAGATGAAATAGAATGTTTCTAAAATTTTCGCGCAATTTTAATTCAAAATTTAGAGACTAAGCTTTCATTATTCGTTTTTCTCATTAAATTGGAGGTAATTATGAAAAGCGAACTAATGTCTTTCTTACGATGTTCATAGTATATGCTCATTTTTTTAAGGTTTTTTTTCAAAGATGAACCGAAATTTGTACTTTTCAGTTGGTTCTCTATCTCTCTTTTAGGTATAAAAAAATAATTGCACGTAAATGTGCTTACACATACGTATATACATAAATATATTTATGTTTTTCAGAATCTACAATTAACTTCCTCATGAGTATGGCACTGGACCATGCTGTAGGACCTTTCTACGCTTATATCATCGATCTTTGGAGAAACCAGGTGTATGATGGATCCATTAAAGAAAATGAACTCAACAAGAAATACTGGAAATATAGGTATATATTTAAGGATAATATTAGAAAGTGTGTAATATTAAAAAGGGATGTTTTGGGAAAAGGGTTTGAACTTTTGTAAAAACTTGATTTTAAGATGGACTATGATTTTTTTTATTCAAGACGTATAAAATAATTCCTGAGCCTTCTTGAGCATCACACTACAGAAGTAAGTAAACCAATCAAATTAAGAAATAAAATAAATGATATCTAAACAAAAGCTATGAAAGAAATGAAAATATGAAATCAAACAATAAGTTAGAAAGTTTGTAAAGTACATTACAAACTTAAACGACAATTTAATCGCTCCCACTAAAATATATCTTCTAGTGCCCAATTTTCATTCCAAACTCGATCTAACACCACTTATGGACCCACTACAGGAGATTTTCTGTAGGCAGAACTGTCCGAAATTGGCAGCCGCTGTAGATTCCTGTAGCAGCAGTAATATTGGTAGAATTCAGTGTTTATTTTTTTTTTTTTGACAACTCATAGACACGAGAACAACAACAAGCAATTCAGTAACCCAACAAATGTAGTGAACTAACATAAAAAAATGACGTTATAAAACCAGAACAATGAAAAAAAATTACGAAATCAAATCAATGAAGTTACAAAACAATGATAACATAGTGCAAAACCATGCTATGCTTGCTTGGAACAAGAGAAAACAAATTAGGAGGCCAGGAGATTTTAAGAGCATGCAGTCTCACCACTTCACACCTTTTGTTTTCTTTTTTGATTTTGAACAAATAAAGATAAGATCCCCAACATTTTGCTCACTACTAACATCACAGTCACAAAATTAGGAAGGACACATGTTAAATCTTTTGAAATACACAATAAAATTTTCGTGACTAGTATGGAGTTGCGTGATTTTAAAATTTGGAAAAAATTGATTACAAGACAATCTTTGTGGAAATGGTGGGAAAAACTCTTTTGTCAGTAAAATGTTAGCTGATGGAGAGTGACAGCATTTTTTCAGTTTATTTTTCTTGTAAAATTATTTTGGAATATTAACTGAGATGTCAATCTCACACTTGCTTGTGAAATTATTCAATAAATCAGCCCTTTTATTTAAACATTATAGTATCACCTGAAACAAAAAGAAGATAGAAGGAAATAAAATGCTAAAGGCTTTCTTAGTCTCCTGCATCTACCATGCCACACGTTGCTCAACTGAACTCACATTCTGTCAAACATGAATAGAAATTGCGCTGATAAAAAAAAAAAGAAAAAACCTAGAAACATGCACTTTCAAAACACCATCCTGTCCCTCGGGTGTTACAGTTCTCTAACATCTAAAAGGCATGTCATATGTTACATTAATAAATCCCATAGCAAAAAAGCATGTACGAAGTGAGACAGCTACTGGCTTTTACAGTCAGAGAATGAATATAATTTGTTTAGATAAACACGCATGTTTTTATCTATATCCATCTTAAAATTTGCATTTTGATAGCCGAATTTCCTCAATTATGCTTTAAAATTATGAATCCCCATAATAGAAGGATAAATATGTGTAATATTTGCACCAAGGCAAAGTTTCTCAACCTCTAGAGGGGGGACAACAATACACGAGGGACAGGGGGGTGAACATATCGGAAAGTCGAAAACAAAAGGTTATTTTAAAATATTATTAGTTTACTTAAAGGAAACAAAAAATTAAACTCTGATATCAAAAATGAAATCCACCTTTACATTGATACAATAAACTTGTAAATATTGATTATGGCAAGTGTTGTCACATTAATTTAGATAATTAATTTAAAAATATTAAATTAAGAACTAATGTAATAATCACCTGTGACACCATGGGCGTGTCATGCTACCTCTGACGATAAAACTCGGGGAATGAAGTCAGAACGGCCGATATGGATTCTCTGGTGAATCAAAACGCTGTACATGCGTAGTGGCAAGTGTTGAACCCCTGTTTCCACCGTTGCTCAGTTGAGCGTCGTTTGTGTTCCGTGTA
Source organism: Trichonephila clavata (assembly GCA_019973975.1). NCBI lineage: Eukaryota > Metazoa > Arthropoda > Arachnida > Araneae > Nephilidae > Trichonephila > Trichonephila clavata. The sequence goes on from BMAO01010853.1 coordinate 21,307, forward strand.
AGACTTGTTTTACAAAGTGCTTGTTCAGTGCGTTTGTTCTTAACTGAGAGAGAGGAAATGAAGAAACAAAAGATCAATTGAAAGTTTTGTTTTAAACTTTGCAAGACACCGAAAGAAACGTATAGGATGCTGGTATGTGTTCATGAAGATCAAACACTTTCCTTGAAGTGTATATACGAGTGGTTTTTCCGCTTTTGAGAAAGCCGGAAAAGTGTTTCTGGCAAAACCCGTACTGGAAGACCGGCAACCTCCGTCAGTGATGGAAAACATTAAGAAAGAGAGGAAATTAATCACGAAAGACCGTCGATTACCTGTGCACATGATAGCTGATAAACTGCATATTAATCGTGAATCCGTTAGTCAAATATTTAGGGAAGAGAAAAAATGTGGGGGATACGGTTCATGTTTTACTGTTCACAACACTGCTCACCCTCACACAGCCAATACCGTCAAACAGTTCCTGGCAACAAAAAAAAAGGGGGGGGGGTGCAAAACGAACATCCGCCATACTCTCAGATCTCAATTCTCCAGATTTCTTCCTATTACTACGATTCAAACTCGCTTTTTGAAAGGAAAGATATTTGACAAAAATCCTGACATACAACAAAATGTGACGAGGCTTTTGAACTCCATCCAAAATAAGACTTTTTGCTAAGTTTCTAGAACATGTATAGCAGATCTCATTGGTGCATAGTTAAGGGAGGTGACTATTTTGAAAAAAAGTTAGGTTGCGTTCGTTAATATGTTATTTATATTAATATTACAGGACTTTTCACCAAAGTTTATTGTTAGAGGATTGTATATAAAATTATATACAAGATTTAGTACTTATATTGATAGTCTGTACGGTTTGTAAATGAAATCTTATTATAGCCTTGTGCCAAAGTGCATTATATATTTGAATTCAATACATTGTTGTTGTATGTAGGGGGGCGTGATGAAAACTATGATTAAAAATCAATCTCAAATATTAAAAGTCTCAGAAGCACTGCGCTAAAGTTAAATAAATAAATACTTTATTTAAGGTTTTTTAGAATTAGTGTTTTAAATGTTTTCATAAGAAGGTGATTACATTAGCGCTGAATGTAAATGGTTGCTTCTATGTAATATTGTTCATCTATAAATATGTAGATGTTTAATTATTATACTTCTTAAGTTAAGAATTTTTCACATAGATTGCAGTATCAAGGTGTTTGCCCACCCGTCAGAAGATCGGAAAAGAATTTTGATATCGGGGCTAAATACCACATTGCAGCTGGCGTAGAGTATTGGAGGTAAGTTGAAAGTATCATGAATGGTTTTATACAGAAAAAAAAGCTTGATGAACACAGAATAGATCTTTTCAGTACCTCTACATTTTGTTGAAGGCTCTATTATGTATAATTATCTAATGATTCCACATTTTTTAGAAAATATAGAATTTCCCATTATTTCTTAGCTGTAATATCTCGTTGCAGAATTAAATGTGGCTATTTAGAAAAAACGTTCTATATTTAAACCATTGCAAAATTGTACGGATAACGTCTACTGCACAACCCATTTCATTCTCTCCATATACTTATAAAATTAACGGCCGTGGTACCCCAGGTGGTTACGGCTACATATCAACACGTACAGTGCCACTGAAGACCCGTAGTTTATCGAAACTGATTCACGAAAAATATATCAAAAGTCAAAGCCCTTCTGTTGGCGTAGTACAGTAGTTTGGAAAAGAAATGGATTTTCAGTTCAAATGTCGGACTCGCCATTTAACTGAGGTTCAGAATTACGAAGTCCCCTACCAAAAAACCCCCGTGCAGCCTTGCAATGCACCGTTAATATATATAATTATCACACACTTTGAATAAAGCCTACTGTTTAAATCCTGCTTGGACAACTGTCTGGTTAACCCCTTCTGGATGAGAGTCCTACCGGTGAGCCGGCATGTCCGTCCCCAGCCTAGCGTCCCGACGTTGAGCCAATCACCTGCAATTTTTTTAAGCTCAGTTTTTTTGCAATATATGACATTCTATGTCCATAAGATTTGAGATGCGTGGAGATCTGACCTTCTACTCGAAATGAAAGAAATAATACTCACATACACATGGTTTTTGTTTTATAAATATAAGGTGAAAGGATGTTTCCGAATTTAGTGCTTTATGACTGCTCTTGAAATGAACATGTGGTTTTTGTTTATAGTGAAGATGAGATATTTATTTTCACTAAAGCATTTGATTTGGGTTTGCAGTCTAATTTTTTATGGAAAATTAGATCTAGTAGACAAAAATTGTCTTTTTTTCCTTATTTTTTCTTAGAAGGTCGACTTTTACAAATGCTTACAGTAAAATGTTTTAAAACTTGTACTTAAACAGAAAATGACTAAAATAAATAAATTATATTAATACGAAATATATATAAAGCATATGCCGTTCGTATAATATACAGAACAATATTAAACAACGCGTTTATATTTCGGTATTTTTATGGATTTAGGCTTAACTGCACAAAACCCTCCGGCCTGTGAGTGACACTCGCGAAAGAAACGCCCATCCACGGGGTACGCTCGCGTTTGCGTCCTTCTTTCGTGAAAGGATTATTCTAACATGATCAGATTTGTGGCACATTTTGAGGGATTGATCAACAAACTCTTTTTTGAATTAGAAGACTTTTCTTTATTTTCCTTACCTTTACAATATATGTTTCCTTTTCTAAATTTCCTCAATTTCGATGACATTTTTGGGGGGCTTATAATTGCTTCCTCCACTATAACGTGAAAGTATTATAAGGAATATTACAACTTTATTAATCTCATACACCAGTAATATTTCATATGCTCTCAAATGCCATAATCAGGACAGCGCACAAAGGATGGAGTTTTGCGGTAAGCCGTTGAAAGATTACATCTCTGAGGCCTTAAAGACAGGGCACTGTAAATCGTCATTAAGACTGAAAAATGTCTCACTGGCTTTTCAGAATATATATAATACGGAAAAAATGTTTCTGTAATTTGTACTTAACGGGTGCTTATATAATAAAAACAGGTGGGTGCAAGACCCGTATAGCAATATCAAAAAAGTAGGCCACGCACATTCTTCTCCCTGCCTCAAAAAAAAAGATACTGTGACTCATCTGAAAAGAAGACTAAATGCAAATTCCGTATCCGTCTCTATAATGCCCGCAAAATCAATCGATCATTTATTAACCCTTAAGCGTGTTAGACATTTGGAAAAGATCCATGCAGAAATTTTATTTTAGGATCCGAATTCTTATGGTGTCCTTAAGTTTTTCCAACCCCGCGCCATGACCTCAAGTAAACAAAATGATTCGAACCCGACTTTTTGTGAGTTTCGTGATTTCTAGTTGGCAACAACTGCAATGCAAATTTAACTATTTTATACTTGGCTTGTGTAATTATTAAGGACTCCGAAGATGGTTGAGATATGATCGTGGGTTTCAGAAGGAATGTGAGAAGTGGCTTAAGCTCTTCGACGGAAAACATATTTGACGTATGCAACTGGTTTGTTGCTTTGCTTTTTTAAGATGTTTCGATCAGTTCTATTAGATGGTTAGACAGTAGAAGGTAAGGTTCGAATCGGTTGTACAAAGTCTGGCAATGTTATTTTTCTGTGTGAACTATGTTTTTAACATTCAACTTATTATTTTGATTGCACCAGTAACGAGTGCATTGAGTTTATACTTACTTAAACAATAAAAGATATATTTAATCAAACTGCTTTCAAATTTAGCCTCCTCGACATAAAATTTCGCTGTCAAACTTTGCTAAAGTTTGGGTTAGTTTACCCTGAAGAATGTAACAAAGCGGTTTGCCCGTACAACTTACAAGCTACAGAAAGTTGGTCGCAAATGGATCCCCCGTATGAAAAATGCCGTACCCTTTCAAAATATGAAGTATTATTTGATTATTTGCTTTTGTATCACCATTTAAAAAACGCCTATACCACCATTGGAAAATACCTATACAAGAACAATCCGGAATACAAAAATTTTACTAAGAAAAATTCTTCTAAGAGTTTAATGAAATATGTGAAGCCTGTTGTTATTATTTGACTGAGAATTTAACACATAAAACTGACTATTTAAATGCATACGCTTAATTAAAAAATATTTTAAAAAACAAACCAACATTTTTCACCTTAAAAAAGCTGATTTATGAGTTTTTCATCATGTATATGATGTTTTAAGTGTGTAATAAGAAAATAGCTTATGTCTTTGTTATTCATTTTGTAATTTTTCTCTCTGAGTTGTTTTCATATTCACAATATCTCTCCATTAACCCTTTAAGCGGTTTGCCCGTACTATTAACGGGCTATCAAAAATTGGCTGCAACTGAATTGCCCATACGCTTTTTTTGGGCACTTTTATTTTCTTTCTTTCTTTGATTTACGCTTGTTTTTAATTCTTACGGTGTATTATTTAATGCTAGTATTTTGAATAGGTGATGCAATTTGTATATGGTACCGAAATGCCTTTTGTCCGGCATTTCTTTTTTTGTGGTGAAGGCGGGTATTATTATGATGTTTAGTTATAAGCAATAAAAAAATGTGCCTTTTTTGAAGCATTTTAGGTAAAAAAAAGGATTACTTAATGGATTAAAACAACTAGCAATGCCTTTTCCTATACATATCATAACAACGTTCTTATTTATATTAAACCAGAAATATATATAATCTCTCAATTTCGATGTAAAATACCTAGGGTTGAAATAGAGCTCACAAGGCAAAATGCCCAAAAGGGTCCCTTACACAACATAATTTAAAAATATCTGATCTGGAAGGACCTGTGAGAACCTTTTAACTGTAATTTCGTGTTCTATTCAATTATGAATTGTATTTGTGGGGGCAGACTACAATAGGTAAGATTTACCAGATAAGAGAATTAACTTTTGACTGCCTATATGAGGATATATTTATTGGCCTCATTAATAACCAACGTGACTAGTCATAATACATCGTAATGATTTCGATTCTTCCTAATTCTTTTCCTTAATCTTAGTGGTCAATATTTTTAGCAGCAAGGGCACAGATTTATACAAATGAAGGATTTAACATAAGTAGGTTTTTGTGTTAATTTAATTCCAAAATATATCTTACAATTAGGGTTCCTTACTTCATTATCTTCTAGTTTATCTTGATTTACCTAGACATAAACTTTTTTTTTATACATTTAAATGTTGATATAACTTTTCACCTTTTGTTACGCAGGTATTTCGTGGCAAATATCCTCCAATTTCAGCTACATGAATACCTTTGTAGACAAACGGGACATAAGGGACCAGTCCATAATTGCACAATTTACAAGAAACGAAAAGCTGGAAAAAGGCTAGCGTAAGTGTTCTAAAAAAATGTGCCACACATATATCTGATTATTTTAACTCTAAATATTTTTACATTTGTATATGTATACTTTTTGTTATTATATTCATAGCAAAATACTTTTTTTAAAAATTTATAATGATTTATAAAATTATTTTTATTGATATATAGCCTTAGGGCTGAAATTTAAATCTGAAGAGATATGTTTTATATTCTTAATCACTATTACTATTGTTTTAAAAGTGTTTCATGGGTATTATTATTTATCAAAAACAAATATTTAGAATAATCTGCGATGAAATGTGTGTTAAACAAATATATACTTAAACAACATGATTATAATTTAAAAGCCATAGAATTGCCGATATAGCCAGCAGTTACACATATAATTAATTTCGACCAGCTTTGAGATTTCCCTCTTTGTGGTGCACACTTCTGTAAAAGTGCTTAAAGTTTCGCTGAGATTCATAACCCTACCTAGAGATACATTTTGTCCTGAACCACTGAATAAAGGTTCTTCAACCACTGAATGCAGTTTCTTCAATCACTGAATGAAGGTTATTCAATCACTGAATGAAGGTTCTTCAATCTCTGTATTTTACGGTGCTCTAATGTGTCAAGCAGTAGCATTTCATATACGAGGGATGTTTTTAAAGTATAAGTTTCGTCACTACTTTTGATAGATAAGATAGTACATCGGGTGAAACAAACACAATATAAAATTACATTTGATGATGGGTAAACGACGGAAAGAGCATCAGCGTCGGAGTATTACGCATTTGCAAAAAGTCAAACAGCAAAAAGCAGTAGAAAAGCATATTTTCCTTTTCAGAGTTTAATTTAAGGATTCTCATTGTACTGCCTAATTGCGACCTGTATATAACAAGTCATAATGATTTTATAATTATTCTTGAATTGGTTTTTCTATTAACAAGAAAAGGTGGATTAAACTAAGACTTTATCTAACTCTCCACACTTTAACAGCTGTACATTTTTTCTAATACTAAATCTAATCAATACAATTTAAGATACATACAAATGTAAATTCAGTTTAAATTTACAAAATTTGCAGAAATAGACGCCTAACTCGTCACATTTATTATTTTATAATATCGTTAATGTGTATTAAAATATTTTATTTAGGGCATAAAGTGCTTTAAGCATTTGATCCAACATTACTTTTATGACAAAATTTGTTCATTTTTTTGTAACGGAAAGCATGTTGAGGATAAATGAAACTATACTTAAAATTTGTACCCGACTACGCTCTTCGCACGCTATTTCCTTTTTTAAAAAATGCACCTGTTTGTGAATAATTTGTATGTATGTGTGTGTGA